>CABHPQ010151342.1:36382-47853 GCA_902168405.1 Peromyscus aztecus
TATGGAGGAAGAAATATAGAATGAAACAGAAAGTAAAAAAGAAGAAAGATGAGAAGGAAGAAAAGAGGGAGAGAAGGAAGAAGAAAGGAGTGGGGAGATGAGGAACAAAAGATAGAAGGAAGGTCTTCACAGAAGAGTTCTATCTAACATAACACAGAGCATCTCTTAGGAAAAAGTCACAGCATGTAATATGAATAATAAACCCCTTTTAAGAAATGTGACTAAAAGAGATTAAAGGGCCTTTGTTTCATGGGAGATGTCCTTAGTATCCTATTAAAAAAATAAAACTTAGAGTTACCTGAAAGATGACCAAGAGCAGGACTGTCCTCTATTAGAAGCTCTCCCAAATCCCCAACTTTCTGCAATACAGGAGGGAAAAAAAAATGAGTTGTTCTTAGACAGAATGGACAGACAGATTTTATTCTTCCTGCACATCTACATACAGTGACCTGATTGCTAGAATTGATTTCCTTTTTAAAAAAAATAATGTATATGAATGTTTATAGAAATTCAGTAACTGCAATATTTTCAATTAACAAATTACATGTACCATGAGAGGGACTTATAAATAAGTAGGGTTCAGGCAATAGATAATGTCACAAAATTATAAAAAACAAGTAAGAAATCAAAAAAGATGATGATACTGAAAACCTTGTATATATAGTCTTTAAAGAGAGGGTGCAGTGAAATATGAAGAATCTAGAAGATGCAGCTAAGACATAAGCCAAAAATACTGAAAATATTTAATAAAATTTGTAAATATACTTTAAATTGAATATCTTTAAATGAATTACATCTACATTCAAAAGATTAGTCTCTTGGAAGATAAAGCTATATATAAGAATGCCTAAAATGATAAGGAACAATTAGAAAAAGAAAAATTGTTTCAATGTGATAATAAACACAATTTTACATAATTGTCATTTCTTTTTAATTCTTGCTCTGAGACCAAATTGAAGTCAACTAACTCTGAAGTGTCACCCAGAGGAGAAAACCTCATTAAGCAAAACATTCAGGGTTCAAAATACAGTAAGAATTCCTGATTCTTTGGCTGGAGAGATGTCTTTGTGGTTGGGAACACAGAATACTCTTCTTGATGATTTGGTTCAGTTCCCAGCACCCACATGTAAATGCCACTCCCGTGTAACTTCAGGCACAGGGGATTCAATCACCCCTTCATGGCCATTTGGGCACGACACATGTGTCCTGCAAAGACATATATTCAGGTAAAACACAATATACATAGAATTAAAAAAATGGTAATTCTATGCAAGACATGCCCGAACATCTACATTCCTTTTCTTAATTTCTAAAGATTCATTTACTTAATGTATGCGGGTGTTCTGCCTGCATGTATTCTTTAAAAAAAAAATTTCTGAAATGGAAAGTGGGAACCATGAAAATTAGCAATTCATATAAGAAAACATATCAAGACCCAATAAATTGTCTAGTGATACTCAAATAAACTTAAACCTCAAATGTTAGGTAAATTAGTGTCCCTTTCTTCCTATTATTTAATCATGGAATAATTAGGTAGAATAATAACTTCATGGACTTTTAGATTATTGAATAAATAGCAGATACCCTCAAAAACTCTAGTATGCATGTATCTTGCCATATTTCATTTTTGTAAAACTATAAAAAAGTAATAATTATATGGACCTGCAAGTAAAACACATATGTGAAAACTTTATCATAAATCATCATAACTGTATGTTGTGAAAATTTTAATGTGTAGCAATAATTGCATGTTTGTATGTTTGATTCATAATACTGATGATAGGAAATGTTACTGGTGATCTTGATAGCCTAGCTTTTTCCCTAGTAATCACAAAGCTATCATTTACATAATATACCAACAATCATATTTTGTATATAATATTCTTATCTATATTTTATTCATGAAAAACATGAAGAAATAATAAATAATGCATATACAGTCACACTATAAGTAGATTCAATTGGATAAGGATACAAACAATTTGTTTCTGATTTTTATAGCTTTAAATATCATGCATAATTAAAATATAATTGAAAAGCTTTACACATTTGAATTAAAATTTTACTTACTGTTGATAAAAGTAGAGATGTACAAAACAGAGAGTAGATAAAATATTGAAAATACTCTCAAACATGTATGTGAAGTTTTGAAGCTAATAGAACTAAAGAAACATCAATGACATGCATACTGTGTTTCTGTAGTAACACTGAACAGTGAAGTAACTCAGCAAAAAGCCTATAATGTATGCAAATAGTTGAACATGGAATGATCTTATCTACTGTTACTCTCTTTAATCCCTCTGGACAACCTAAGAGTTTTAACCTCCAACTCCATGCTCAAATTTCTCCAGCGCTGTTAATGATATATAATGAATTTACTTATAAGTCAAAATGAATAGATTGGAAATGAAATAATATATTTCTAACATTAAGAATGTTTTTAGTTCCACTTATCTATCTCTTGATTGAATGATCTACCCCCATAATTGCAATAAGTACAAATGTTCTAAGTTTATAGTTGGTTGATATTTTTGATAAGTATACTAGATGTAATTTTATGATTTGTACTTTATGTAATAATTTCCTACTATTAGCAGATAGTGAACAGATTCAGCTTACTTATTGATTTACAATTAATGTAACTTGTATAGGTATGTATATGTGTGTGCATGTGTTTCTACACGTGTGTGTGTGTTTGTGTTTGTGAGTAAACACAATTAAAAGACACATTTCACTTTAAAATCTCTTATCACTATTTTGAAGAAACTTTAAAATCATAAAATCCAAGTGTTTTTTGTTCATTTTCACCTTTGTAAGCAGAAATTTTTAGAACTTTTGGCAGTTCTATGATCTATGCAATAATAACATTCATCTAGTTCATAAATTCTCTTCCTTACAAAAGCTCAAGATTTAAACATAGTTACCGTTATATCTCTATATTGGTCTACCTGTCATCTACAAATTATCTGCATCTATTGATCTATCATCTATAAATCTATCATCTCTCTATCTTTCTGTTTATGTAATCATCTCTCTAATTATTTATCCATATGATTATTTACCTATCTAATTATTCATCAATGCTTCTTTTTTGTTAAATATTTTAAAGGAGATTTTTTTTCCTATTTTTTTTTACTAAAAAAGAGTAGTAAATGCATTTTTTCATAATGATTATATATCCTCTCACCATTTAAACTAAATACATAGTTATATGAAGTTATATTTTGTGTGTTTGCTTTGGATTTTGCAAGTTTAATTATTTCATTGGAAAGTAAAGCATTATTTTTTTTTAATTATGACAGAAACTTATGTGATCCTTATGGCTTTAAAAAAAAATAGATTCTCCTCTCACAGAATACATCCTGACCACAGTTTCCCTACCCTCCACTCATAGCACCCCCTCCACACACATCTCCTTTCTCCCTCTGATCCACTCCCTTTCTGTGTTCCTTTAGAAAAGCCTAGCAGGCTGGTCCCTCACTCGTTCTGGCTGGTGTGATGTGCCCTGTTTCAGACTGGAATAGCTTTCACCTGCATGATAGGAGTCTGCTTGGGTGGATGGCAGGGCCTAGCAACATGGCCAGCAATGTGCTGGGAAGGCATGGGTAGATGGGAGGGTCCTGGGGAAACAGAATCCAGAGGAACTGAATCCAGGGAGGGAGGTTCTACCTCATATCGTTCTCATAATTTTGATCTAAAACAATTCACTTGATGTCCATTTAGTATAAGAATGATCAGCTGTCAAAAGGAAATGATGATTTTACTAGTGGAAAGGTAACAATAATAGGATTAAAGATAATTTTATTTTTTTTCCCTTGAAGATGCAAGAGTTATTTTCACAGACCCCTTCTCCATTTGAGCTATTTATTGGTTTCAATAAAATCGACTCTGATGGAGAACAAAATTCTGTAAATTTGACCTATGTTTTCTCTAGTTTCTCTGAATTGAAATATCTTTCCATAGGAAAAACAGGTAGTCTCCTAACATTCAAGAGGCTAAGGAAATTATAGGAAGTCCACAAAAGGACTCAGGAAACAGAAAACCCTCAGGCTCAGGTGACCCTTTCCTGAAGACCAATCAAAGATTAAAGATTCTTGGGAAAAGGATATTTGTAGCAGCTTCAAGTTTGAAAGACATCTGCAAACTTCAGATTTGGGGAATCATCATCCATTTTAGAATAGGTTTAAAGATACTATGTCTGGAGACATGGACAGATGTCTGCTCACTTCACATGGGAAATAAGTGCTAGAACAAAGTGTGGTTACTAACAAAGCCCTGCATGGTGAACCGATGAGTTTCATTGATACCACTTTCAGAAACCAAAGTGAGTGGTTATTTACAGAAGGAAAGATGGTTCATCTATAGATACATCACTCAACCCCCACTGCAGTATGAATGACAGCTCACAAACACTGCAAGAGTGGAGTCTCGAGAACACCCTGTAGTTAACTCGGTAGGTAGCTGACTGTCTTTCAAAATAATTCCACTGCAGGCAGACAGTTGAACTGGTCTCTTGGATTTGATTAAACCAAGTAAAATCCATATTGACTACATAATCACAGTTTAATCTTTACAGAAAATTTTACATACCGCTTGTTAAAAGAAATCAGCTCGTTTTTAAAGTTTTACAAATTCAAGTATTGTACAATGTAGTATTATGAATAAAGGCTTTGAGAGAAGATTATTACTGAAGTTACATCTTTTTGTTTGTTTTATTTTGTTTTGTGAAAGAGTTTCTCTGGGTAGATGTGCCTGTCTTGAAAATGAGGTCTGTAGACAAGGTTGGCATGAAACACACAGAAAACAGCCTGTCTCTGACACCTAAGCGCTGGGATTAAAGACATGCATCAATATGTCCTGGATGAAGTTACGTATCTTAACTCATAGCAATATGACAGTAATGGAAATCATGCAATAACACATATATTGACTTTATTGTACTGTGAAAATCTCTAATAGGAAATAATGATACAAGTTTAATTTCTGGCTATAAAATATCTTATACTTAACTGTGTTTAATACTATAGTTCTGTTTGTAAAATTTAGTTACTTGTGCTTTCATACTATTTGCTGTTAGTAATTAAGAAACAATTTTGTTATTTTCATATGCCAGTGATAATACAATTGGAATATAAGCTCTTCAGAGTTGTAAAATGTCAGCGTCAGTCTGTTCAAGCTTTGGTAACAAAATGCCACATAAAGCGTAATTTATCTACATTAGTTTAGTGGGAATCCTAAGACAAGTTACAAGTACACTCAGTGCCTGCTGAGAACTTACTTTCTACTTCAAAGACTAAACTATCTGGTCATGTTTTCACAAGCGAAAAATGAATAAGATCCTTTAGTCCTGTATCATAAGGTCAAAAAAGTCACTGATGACTTATCTATCATGAAATACCTATAGTTTACCAATTAATACTCTACTATTTTGAATTAATTACAATTGATATTATTGAGGGCTATGGGTGTGGGATATACATGCAGACTATACTTGTAAACATGCTTGATTTCTGCATTTAAAGTTTATTTTAAATAGTAAGGAATTGTTTAAGATGCATGAATTTCAATATAAGAAAAAATGATGGATGTATCAGTTGAGAGGTATGGATGGTATTCAATAATTAATTTAGTAATAATGGTCTTTTTGTTATTATATGGTCATCCCAGGATATGTGTCTGGTACAAAATATGATGGCCGGATAATTAAGTAAACGGGTGTCATATTAAAAGCCTTTGTAGTGGCGCTCACATTTCATAAACTTAGACATTCTACAGTAAATATTGGAACAATGAAAATATACCGTAATTTAGATTTCTTTGTAAAATAAAAGAATTTCGGGCAAAGGAGATGTTTCAGTGTATTAAAGCATTTCTTACCAAGCTGCATGATGTGAATTCAATGATGGGACCCACATGGAGGAAGAATGAACAAAGAAATCTCCTGAAAGTGGTCCTTTGATAAAATGTGTGCCAAGGCATGCATTCATATCACTCCTAAAAATAAATAATAATGCAATACTTTACTAAAAGTAATAAAATGACTTCAACAATCTAGGACTACAGAATTTTCTGTATCAAAAGAAATCATAATGAAAATAAATGAGTACAATCAAACCCATACCATTGCTCAGACCATTTTATTGTTTTGATAAATGTCTTGTTAGAAAAAATGAGGTTTTATGCACACCATCATTATCCATAAACACATATATACACATCAATAACCATTTAGAAGTCAAATATTTTTAAAGTTTTATATAACAATTTTGACTTAAAGATTTAACAGAAGAACGTCAACACTGAGACTCAAAACTGTACAATTTGTAGACAGTTAGAGCCTTTATAAAGCACAGTATTAAATGGATATTTTCATCAACCCCTCAACTTCGTTCAGCGAAGTATGTTGAAGAGGAGATGGAAAGATTATAAGAGTCAGAGTTTATGGATGACTCCAAGTAAACAGTGCTTTTCAGATGCTCCAGGACTGATGCACCTATAGATGCACAGATACTGTTGCAGCATGCACAACACATGTACAGATTCATGCAAGATGGGTCCCAGTGATGAGAGGAGAATGTGGACATTGTGGGTTGCTTATTTATTTATTTATTTATTTATTTATTTATTTATTTATTTATGAGAGAGAAAGAGAGGGAGAGAGGAAGCAAGAACATAAAGTCATATGGGAAGAGATGAAAAAATTGGAAAGATCTTGAAGGTTATCTTGGAGGAGTTGGGGGAGGAAAAGTTACATGATCAAAGTATATCATATGGAAAAGATGTTTATTACAGAAAGCTTTGGCAGCATGAATTAAAACAAGTTCTCTGTATGTATTGTGCATCACCATTTTCAATTTATATGGAAACTGAAAATTACTGAATTCTCTTAGACATTAGAAGAATGCTTTTGCCAGTTATGCAATCCCTATCATTATTTTATTTCTTTTTTTCAATGTCTCTGTTGGTAACATAGGCTAGTCTGGAAGCATATTAGTCCTGAACTCATAGCAATTCTCCTGTTTCAGTCTCCCACAGACTGAGATTAGTGTGTGTCATTGTGTCTGGCCCTTCTTTCTCTAAAGAGGCAGAGTTATGTAACATTCCAAATTATGTGAATATATATTCACTAGTTAAGGAAACCTATGTAATGTGAAGTGATGAAAATATATATCACATATAAAGTGATTGAAACAACATTATGATTCTTACAAGATAGTATGTATTCTGAGATTTCCAATTAACGCCTCATGTCTTTGTGAGTTTTCTTTTTCTATGTTCCCTAAAATTGATCTCCTTTTTCCGATTTTAGAATAGTATATTTCTATTGTAAGTCCTAAACATATTTAAACACATACACATGTATTTTAAAGGATACTTCTTCAATTTAGCCTCAATGCTGTATATTTGGTAGATACATGTTAAAATTATTTATATTTATTTTTCAGAATAAATTACAAAAAAAATCCCTTTAAAAATGGAAGCTTCATAACTTCCATAAAACTGTGATGTTATATAAATTTTCCATGAGTGCAACATCACAGTTCCCTTTGGACAGTTTGTACTACCATCACCTAATTTATAATGCAACAGTTATAAAGTTTACCTCCTCACCCTCCCATCTTGGAGAGGAATGAGTGGAAATTTCATGACCTCAATTCTTAGAGAGCTTGTATGTCTGAAGGAACCAATCTTAAGGCTTCAGTAGGGGAAATGTTTATCACCACGTAAACCACCTCTTCATCCAGCCTGTTAGAGAGATTTGCGGCAACTTTTATTGAATTCTTGAGGGTTTTATTCCTCAAGCTATTACTCTGAAATGTATAAGCAAGGAAAGGCCAGAGCCCATAAGACTTAATGTGCCTCTGCATGTAAATGTTTTCTAAAGCTAAGAATGATGTGCTATGCCAGCATGATGCTGTCTGGTAGCTTATGTTTCCTTTCTCCTCAATGTCCTCTAGTGGTTCAAAAAGATTTGAGTACCATTCCTTGATCTTGCACAAGTAAACTAATAACTAATACTTTTGAAGATTTTTGTTGTAGTCACATAATACAATACCATTAATACAGTAGGCAAAGGAGATTAAATAAACCCATGCGCCGGGCATTGGTGGTGCACGCCTTTAATCCCAGCACTCGGGAGGCAGATCCAGGCAGATCTCTGTGAGTTCGAGGCCAGCCTGGGCTACCAAGTGAGCTCCAGGAGAGGCGCAAAGCTACACAGAGAATCCCGTTCTCGAAAAAACCAAAAAAAAAAAAAATAAGCCCATGCATTCAAATTTATTTTAGACTACCCAATCCAATGGGTGTTCCTTCTAATACACTTCCAGCAGCCTTAACGTCATCAAATTAATTTGCATGCAATTTATTGTTTGTTCTCCCTTCTGATTTGACTAGATATGCCTGAACATTTTCAGCCTAACTCAGAAACAAAGAAATCAAATGCGATTTTACTATTATTTTCTGCGACAATCATCAAATCTACTACAAAGCATTGTGGAAAATCTAGAGCTAAGAAAACAATCTTACTTCAGATCAGTAACTACTTTCGACACGCTAGAGGTCACTGTCTTCCTTACAACAAAGCCAATTTCATCCAAATGTCACAAATGATTAAATTAGTCTAATATATATAAGAAAACCTAGTTGTGGTTAATTATTGTGTCATAACAGGATCAAATAATTTATTAAAGGTATGTAAACCAACTCCTATCACACCTAGTTTATCTTGACACTACCACTAAGCTCTCTAGCAAACACTTCTGTAGCCAAAGAGGAAAAAAGGAAAAAGCTAGACATTAGATAATATGTATGTTGTTAACAATTCGTACCAAAGAGAGGAGAGGATATAATTCAGGGAGTGGATTTTTAATATAAAAAAAATTATTGTCTACCCTGGACAATGAGAGCAACACATACCTTGACATATTGTGACATGAAACCTCCTATAGAAAAAATGGTTAGGACCTCCTTCTTTTGTCTCAACGAAGTAGCTCCCACAGAGTATACAGCCTCCAGAATTAAAATAAACAATGATTATAGAATTAGAATTCTAGCATGCAAATATGAGAAAATCTTGTACTTGGCTTGAATGAGATGAACACAGAGGTCTCTCAGAAAAACCTCATTTGATTATTTTGGTTAATTTTTTTATGTGTCAATAATTAGAGGTTGAAGGAGTTTTTTTCAGCATTTTCCATAGGTTATCAACCATTGTAGAATTAGCAAAGTTATATATTTTATTTCTGATGCTAATACTATGAACAATTTACAGGTGTGAATATGGAAGCATTGATTTGATAATGCTTTATCCATTATGTTTCTCTAATGTATTTAGGACTACAAATCTCATCAAATGTTACATGTAATTAGTCTAATGCATGGAGCATCTCTAAAAGATAGAAATGCAAAAGTTATAGTTGATTAATAGCATGCTATTTTCTTCCTTCATTAAAACACTTTTGTCATTAACTTAAGGAGAATTACATTAGTAAAGTGTAAAAATGTTGCATTTAATTCAACACAATTTTATTTAGCAACTTTTTCCCCATTGAATAGTAGGAAATAAGTTAGCAAACATAAACAAACTGTATAGCAAATCTACCATACTATAAGTTGTGTGGTTGATATGAAATTGTTTGACCAATTAAGATTTAATTTTTCTGTATTAAGTATTTAATTGCATTTGAAATGCTAACTATTTTTGCAAGAAAGGCAGTGTGTACTGATAGGAAAGGAGTTAGTTCCTGTTTCTCCATTTCTATTTTCCCCTCGCTCCTCTCCTCCAAGTGGCTGCCCTCCCCACCTCCCCTCTACTCCCAATCCACTCCTCTGTTCCCTTCAGAAAATCGCAGACCTCCCGGAGATATCGAGGAAACATGGCATATCAAATTGTAGTAAGACTAAGCACTTCTCTTCAGTTTAAGACTGGATTAGGCAATCTACTAGAAGGGAAAGAAACCCCAAAGCAGGCAAAAGAGTCACAGAAAACCCTGCTTTCACTGTTAGTGTTTCCACAAGAAGACCAAGCTACACAACCATAACATCTATGCACACACACACACACACACACACACACACACACACACACACACACACAGAGAGAGAGAGAGAGAGAGAGAGAGAGAGAGAGAGAGAGAGAGAGAAACACAAAATAGAAATTCTGTTTAGTTGGTGAACTTATTCTGAGTATGGAACCTGCCCTGGATTTTGGTTGATATTCCTAGTGATATCACATTGAGAAAAGTGATTTTCCCTTTCCCAACCTATTTCAATTGAAAATACCTCCTTGGATATGGCTGGTGCTTTGTGTCCACATCTCATTCTCCATAACAGAATTTTTGTCTGTTTTGAACTTGCTCAATTCTTGTGACTGGTTGTCACAATCTCGATGAATTCACACGTATACTATTCAAAAATAAATGATGAATAAATAAATAAATAAATAACAAATATCTTTAATCAAATATTTTCTTGTGTTTTCAAATATAGTAAATAATTTTTACTGTTGCCTAAATTCCAGGGAAGAAATTGAGCTCTCATCAGGACCCCAAGCATTTTTATTAAGCTACTTGCTTCTAGGTAATGGAGTTCTTTTGAAATGAATGGATTGTACTTTCCTGCATCCATTGGTCTTATTGTTTTAAAATATCATACACTAACATGTGTATTAGCACAGTAGTAGGTAACATGCTGTCTAAGTTCAGAACGATGTTTTTTTTTAGTGTGCTAGGCAGACCAAACTCAATTGGGAACAATGCGACTATCTATTTAAATCTAGGTAAGGACTTTATAGTTTTCAATTATTTATTTTATTTGTTTAAGCAGTTATGTGTGTGTTCATGTATTTGTATGTTGGTGTGTGTGTGTTGTGTTTTTGTTATGTATATGTGTATTAGGTAGGACAGAAAATAACTTGTATGTTTCATCACTTTTTTTTTATTATGTTGTCCCCATGACTGAACTCAAGACTTGAGGCTTTTAACAAGAACTCTTACCTGCTGAGTCATTTTGCCAGCTCAGGAACTGATTTTCCCATAAAAGAGTCAAATAAAATCATCTTGTGAAATTTTAATTTGTGCCTAGTAACAAAGCTCTGTGAAATGGAAAATAACTTTGATTTATAGCTTTATTGATTTCCATGTCACACACATCACCACCATGCTAACAACATGATGTCACTGAAAGCCAACTTGAGAAGACATGAGTAGGATCGATTCTGAGATCTCTGAGGATCTGATTTCACACACCAGGGCTCTTGGCAGTTTGTAAATTTACCTGAGCCAGTAGCTGTACCAACTCCAGTGCAGGGGCAGTTTTCCATTTTATTAGAGTTCAGGGCTCTCTTCCCCAATTCCCAGAATCCATTTCAAAGATTTCTTCCTTGCAGAAGTGTAGAATATACAACAAAATGACCTGTGACCTAGGGGCCATAGAGGATGTGGCAGTCATGCTTACAAGTTGTAAATGGATGT
>CABHPQ010151343.1:0-12010 GCA_902168405.1 Peromyscus aztecus
TTGCCCTTTCCTTTGGGTCATAGAATTTGTTTAATGGACAGTTTGCTCACATAGCAGGAAAACAGTTTATAGATGTTATATAAACAACAGAATTAATATTGACACTAAGTAGAATATTTTAGTGACTATCCCATATATACTAGCCTTTTAGAATGAAACTATAATTAGTATTTTAGAATTAAACTAATCAGAAATCAAATTGTATGTAAAATACCAAATTAAATCTATCAAAATACATTATATGGGCAAATAAATTTTGTCCCATAAATTTAAGCAATTGCATACCAGTTTATTTAGCATTGTTTCATAAGCTTTGAGAGATACATGCTTTTTTTTTTTGCTTTGATATTTCAAGTAGTAAAATGAAGCTCTACCTTAAGCTATTATGATGGATATTATTATAGATAATAAAAAGTACATTAAAAGCTAGGGACATAATGAGCAAACAATGAGAATAAGACAATGACACACATTTGAATAAAATTCATAGAATAACATTCCACAATAGGTATATCTAGCATCCACATGGACAGAAATATTAAGAATGTGCAACAGCAAATGTCACTTTCAAGTATTTTGTTTAAGGGTTAAATATCACTGAGTAGAACAGAGAAGAATTTACAACAAAATACAACTATCACCTAAAAAAAAACTGATCAAAAATAAAATAATAAAATAAATACTGCTTTATTGCTTACAAAATTAATTAGTATTGTGCAATTTATGAGCCTACACTACAGAGGGTTTTGTTCTTGATCTTTTTGTAATAGCTTCATTGTCTTTACAGCCTCATACCACTGCATCATTCTCCTTGATTCCACTATTTCTACATTTTCATTTTATGTGATTATGCCTTCTCTACAATCCTGAGTGGACAACTGCTTTGATTTTATACACAGGGCAGCCTATCCATGCTGATTTGAATGAGATTGGAGAGAGGAGGATTGGGGGAGGAGGGAATAAGAAACTACTATTCTTATAGATAGTTCGAGGGTATGCACCCAATAACGTAACTTATTTTCACGAGATTCTACCTCCTAAATGTTCCATAACCTACCAAGAATACTATAAACTGGTGGTAATTCAAACTATAAAAGAGTATATCAGAAAGGAAGACTTTGGAAGATATTTTAAGAGAATCAGTAGATTCTTATAACTAATACACATTTTGAAATGCTTTAAACAATTATTTCCTGTTTTGATATTATAATTATATCACTTCCCCCTTCTATTTCATCCCTCTATACCCTTATATATATACCATTCTTTCTTTGAAATTTATGTCCTCTTTTTCATTAAGTTTGTGTGTATGTGTGTGTGTGTATGTGTGTGTATGTGTGTGTATTTATATATTTAGGATATACATAAATTTATATATATTATTATTTATGCATTTAGGATACATATATTTATGTATTTTCTAAATACATAAATACACCCTGTTCAATCTCTATAATATTACTTGCTACTTCAGCAGATGTGCACTGTACTGACCACTTGCTATTGTATAACCAATGGTGTGCTCTTCTGAGAGGAAAACTTTGTCTCCCGTTCTCATCATTCCTTAATTGCCTGTATTCTTTGAATAGTATAAGGCCTCAGGGGCTCTCCTCCCTCTACTTTAGCATGTCTATTGCTGTTGTCCTTGTTCTGTTCACGTATGGGAAATCATGTTGGTGAGACTTTATGAATGTAGCTCCCAACAATCTCACAGGAAGCTTACTGATCATCATTTTTAATATCAAGAAACTTAACATGAAAAAAATGATTCAAAGTGTTCAGCAGAGCACAAGTACACTGTAACAGGGAAGTGAAAGGATTGCACAGAGAGCAAGACAAAAGACAGGAAAGCAAGAAAGATGAATATACTCAGGTCATGTCATGTTTTAGTTGTTCTTAGGGAGATGTGTGTTAATATTATTCACATATGTTATAGTTACATGGATGAATGTAGAATAACAAGAAACTTCAATGAAATGATCTATTTAAATATTATTGTTATGATTAATTTTATGCACAAACTTGATTAGAACCCAGAGTATACGAACATTTGGGTATATATTGTTCTGGATGTGTTTGTGGGGGTGTTCCTAGATATTAACATTTGGGTCGATAGGAAAAAGAAAGGCTGGCTTTCATAATGTGGGTATTCTTGTTCAGGCAATTCAAGGCTTGAGTGGATCAAAGAGCTGACTGCCACTGACTGGAGTTGAAAGGAGATGATTTTTTTGTGTGTGATTCATACTCAGACAGAAACATCTGCTCTTTTGGGCTCTTGTACCCTCACTTTTAAGACTACAACATTATTCTCTCTCAAGTCTCCATCATACTCACAGTAAATACTGGGAATTTTTACTCTTTCTAATTGGATGAAGTAATTCAGTGTAATGAGTGAAAAAATAAACATCTTAATGGCAATATTTTCCTGGAGAACCTTGACTAACACTATGACTTTGCCTACTTCCTGTTTTTCTACTCTCTCCAATAATTCTCTAAGTTTTTCCTTTGCACAAAGCAAAGAAAAAGATCTGAAAACAACTAAAGATTGTGTTTACAGTAAATAAGTAGACAATTTTTTCCCTAATTTTCACTGTATTGTGCTTATGTAAAATTAAACAGAAAACCTTACCTTCAGGGCTACATAGTGCTTGCTACACAGCATTAGGACTAGATCCCTGATCCCTATGAACATCCCTAAGATTAGAACTGATAGGGGTACAAGACTATTCCTGGAGTTTCCTGACTGTGAATCTAACCAAAATCTTGAGTTCCATGTTTACTGAGGGACCTCACCTCAAAGTGTAAGACAGTCATAGAGGACACTCAATGTTCTTTCTCTGTCCTCTATATACACAGGGTCACATTCTTGCACATATACAAGGGAATATATCTCAGAGCAATAGGGAGAGATGGGTGGGGGACAATATTTGTGTAATATGTGTCAAAGTCTGCTCTCAGTATTCACCTTTATTTAAATACTCATCTAATTTGTATTTCTTTATTTGGGTCTCTTAAAATAAATGCCTGAAAAACTTATTCTTTATGTACTTATATAGCACAACAATGGAAATCATGTGTTACTGTTTTAGGTCCCAGAAGAGATGATGAACCATTGTAATCTATGTACCAGCAGTGATTTAAAATATAAAAGTGAAAACAATGTTCAGATTTGTGAATAATTATTACTTTTAAAAAGTAAAGGTGAATATATTTGAAATTCTTTAATTGGTGCTCTATGCTCATTTATTTTTTCAGAAATGAGTAGGCTATATTTTTCTCAGCTTTTTACTCATTTCTGTGTAGTCTCTATAGGAGCTACAATATGTGGGCCACACTCTCATCACTGTCCTTATTTTGCCTGTCAGGTTACAATAATTGCCTAAGGTAATTGTTACAAATATCTGTTCCTAGCCACAGGAAACAATTCTCTGTATAAGTAATCTCCACGTACCTTTCTTTCAGCATAGAGATTATTAAGAGTCAGGCAACTGCTTTCTCAACCAATGTGATACTTACATCTATTATGAAGAACAAAATCTTGTAGCTCAATGGTAAAAAGACAAATAATCAAAATAAGTCTGCAAAATAAAAAAGAAAGGCCATTTTTGTCAAGAGCATTCTAAGTGGTCAATATACACAAATAAATATGCTAAACATTAGTCATCTGAAAAATGCATATTAAAATCAAAGTGAAATCTCCCTACACTTCCACATTGCTCCTTTTGAAGGCCAGAATTTCATTACAATATGTATTTAAAACTGTTTATGATATGTAAAACTTAAATTTGAGATGGATTTATCTACCCAGCACTATAAGAGAATATTTCTTACAATTAAAATTGAAATATTGGTAAAGATGCTATAAATGAATTAAAATTAACATGCTGAGAAGAAATCAAAAGATTATGTACTGTGTAATTCCATTTTATAATATTTCAAAGCCTCAAAAGAAATCCAAAGGGACAGGAAGTGGAACAATGTTTCACAACACTCAGAGTGAAGGAGAGACAGATTGCAAAGTGGCAAGGAGACAGTGGATATGTTTTATATTTTCCCAAATGTGATGGAACTCTCCTGTATCTCAATGCATTATATTCATTTACAATAGGGTACATTTTACTGTAGGCAAATTATAACCCCAAAATTTGATTTTTAAGAATAAAAGGTAGGTGTAGTTGCAGATTCTAACAATCCCAAATAAAATGAGACTGGGGTAATAATACATCATTTGTGAGGCCAACCTAGGGTAGAATATGCTACTATATCAAATAGGTGAATAAATTAGTTAAATTAAAAATATAAAAACATCTTAAATGATAATAGAAACCTTTTAGTCAGATAATCTATTATATGTCACTATGATATGTGATAAAACATTACATCTTAAAATACATTTCTTAGACACTAGTTTTAATTATGTGTGGATTTCAGTCTCTCTAGTTATAGTATATAATAAACTGTATACATTTTTATTTTTACTAGTTCTACTATCAGACTACAGACTCAAATTTTGAGGAGGAATATAAATTAGTTTAACTACAGATTTCTCATATTTTAAATTATGCCAAATATGACCATTAAATTCCAATATGAACTTCAAGGATGTTCATCCCCTTAGAAGCTTTTTAGTCTGCTTCAGGCCATGAATACAGAGGAAATGGTAACGTGATAATAATAGTGATAGAGGGAATGTGCACGCTGCTGCAGCTCGCAGAAGAGCAAAATGCTTTACACTGATGCACCTACAGTAATTGGTTTGTTCTGCTCTGAGTTCAATTTAAAATGGCAATTATTTCTTGAATGTGTGATTTAAACCTTCCAAGACATATTACAGTGGAAAGGAAAGGGCTTTAGAATTGAAATGTGGACTCACACAACTAGTTATGGAGGAGGAAATTAGTGCCCACAAGATAACATTTAAACCTCATGTTGTGACTTCAATCAAGAACGAATTTGAATTTTTAGAATGTATTATGAGAGCATATGAATACATAAGACTACCCATTTAAAAATGACTTTCAAACTTGCAGTTAAACTGTAATTAAAGATAGTAAATGAGGCCTCATTCAATATGGCTGCTGTGCCACACTCTGAATATAAAAATATCCATCGTGCCTGTTCCCATGTCTTACATTGTTTTAAGTATTATGTAATATTATCATGCAGATCAGGTTGTCTAGGTTGTGTAGATTAAATGATCTTTGGTTCATCGCTTTCATTTAAAATATAGGTCTGTAAATAAATGAGTAAAGATGAACATTTAGAAGCAAAACACATTCAGTTTGGCAAAATGATGAAGCCTGACAACATAGCTCACAATGTAGGTTAAGGGAAATAGCACAGTCCTGCTCAGAATCCAGTAAGGTAAAAATATGGAAGTTCATTATAGTATGATAGTTTATAGGAAATGAGAATAAATTTGGGAAGGAATAAGAACAATGAAATTAGATAATTTTAAAACATACTGGAGATCATCTTATGTATGAAATCAGAGAATTGGTCCATGGACACTATATAAAATACTATAATAAAAATATATTTATATTGATGTAATTATATTCACTACATTTTGCAACATTTATTTCATTCACTACTCAGGGATGTGCTCATTGTACCATCCAGCTTACCAATATAGATAATATAAACTTACTGATGATTCTGCTATTTATACCAACATAGTTTTGTATATATGTATGAAAGTAGCAAGAGCTTCCCTGCAACATATTTGATGTACATATTTTATGTCATTTCTGCATGTCAAACTCCATCCATTCAAAAATATTTTAAGACCCATACTTGATTAAAAAAGGTGAACAAATGATGAAGAAGTAGAATCGTAGCTTAAACACAGAGCAAAGACACATGTTTCTAACAAAGAAACATCCAAAGAACAAACAAGAGGGGCCCCTGACAGTGGGATCAGGATCCATCTCTGTTGCATAAGAGGGCTTTTTGGAGCCCAGTGCCTAAGGAGTGATACCTTACACAGCTTTGGGTCAGGGGGAGGGGCTAGGCCCTGCCTCAACTGAATGTACCAGGCTCTGCTGACTCCCCATGGGAGACCTTGCCTTGGAGGAGGTGGGAATGGGGCGTGGGTTGGGGAGAGAAGGCTAGGGGATGGGAGAAGGGAGGAGAGGTGCACCTGTGGTTGGTATGTAAAATGAATAGAAAATTTCTTCATAATAAAAAAAATAGTAAAAAAAAAGAATTTTCACAGGTTAGAACATAATTAGAGAAAAAAAAGAGGAATTCATTGGGAGAAGTTACATCAATAACATTGACTTGATTAGTTATCCTAGGAATTCTGATAGTTTGTATCTCTATAAAATTATATTTTCCTAAAACTTTGTTTTGTTTGTATGTAGGTTTAGACAACAATTAGAAATGTTGATGAAAAATATAATGTTTAAGAATTAATTTAATGTTGGCATGCTGATGCGCACTTTTAATCCCAGCACTTGGTAGATTCAAATAGATCTCAGTGAGTTCACTGCCATATAAGTCTATGTAGACAGTCGCAGGCCATACAGGGCTGCATAGTTAGAACAGTATTTAAAAAATCACTTTAACATTAATATAAAAATATCATAATTTCACACAATTCACATTTTTTATAAATGAATTTTGTCAGACACATTAGATTTTTTAATTTTTAAAAAACACAAATGGCAGAGAAATAAAGAAATGTTCAACATGCTTAGTCATCAGGGAAATGGAAATCAAAACTATTTTAAGATTTCATCTTATACCAGCCATAATAACCAAGATCCAAAAAAATGAGTTAATATTGGCTAGGATATGGGGGAAGGGGAATACTTATTCATTGCTGATGAGAGCGCAAATTTGCACAGCCATTAGAGAAATCATTGTGGCTGTTTCTCAGGAAACTGGAAATAGATCTACTTCCAAGATCCAGCTATAACATTCTTGGGTATATACCCAAGGACGCTACATTCTAATACATAGATACTTACTCATCAATTTTCATTGTTTCACTATTCACAACAGCTAGGAAATGGAACCAGCACAGATGTGCATTAGCTGATGATGTGGTACCTTTTCACAATGTAATATTATCTCAACAACTGTTTAAAAAAGGAAATTATGAAATTTGATGGTATTGGAAAAATTCCCTGAGTGAGGTAGCCCCAACCCAGAAAGAGAAATATTAAAGACTTCCTCTTTTTTTATTAAGAAATTTTTTATTCATTTTACATACCAATCACAGATCCCCCTCTTCCTTCCTGCTGCCCCCTAGCCTCCACCACACGCCCCGCAACTCACCCCCTATTCCCTCCTACAAGAAGTTAAGCCCTCCCATGAGAAGTCAGGAGAGCCTGGTACATTCAGCAGAGGCAGGTCCAAGGCCCTCCCCCTGGCTCAAGGCTGTGTGAAGTGTCCCACAATAGGCAGTAGGCTCCAAAAAGCCAGCTCATGTACCAGGGATGGATCCTGATCCTACTGCCAGGGAGCCGCTTAAGCAGATCAAGCTACAAAACTGTCTTGCTTATGCAGAGGGCCTAGTCCAGTCCCATGGATGCTCCACAGGTGTTGGTCTAAATTACATGAGTTCCCACTGGTTTAGTTTGGTTGTCTCTGTAGGTTTCCCCATCATGATCTTGATGCCCTTTGCTCACAGAATCCCTCTTCTCTCTCTTCAACTGAACTTTTGGAGCTCATCCTGGTGCTTGGCTGTGGATCTCTGCATCTGCTTCCATCAGTTACTGGAAAAAAGCTCTATGATGACAGTTAGGGTATTCACCGATATGATTACTGGAGTAAGCCAGTTCAGTCATTCTCTCTACTATTGCTAGTAGTCTAAGCTGGGGTAATCCTTGTGGATTCCTGGGAACTTCTCTAGCACCCAGTTTCTCCCTATCCCCATGAAGTCTCCCTCTATCAAGGTATCTTTATCATTGGTTTCCCACTCCATTCCTATTCCAGCTCTTGCATCCCATTCCTTTATGTTCTCATCCTCTATCCCCTACCCTTTATTGCTTCCCCATCCCCAGTTTACTTATGGAGATCTCATCTATTTCCTCTCCCCAGGGTGATCCATGCATCCCTCTTTGGGTCCTCCTTGTTAGCGAGCTTCTTTGGAGCTGTGGGTTGCAGTCTAGTTATCCTTTGCTTTACATCTAGTATCCACTTATGAGTGAGTACATGAATGTTAGTTTTAAAACCTTAGATATAACCATGAATAACCACAGAGGTTATAAACCAAGAGACTAGGGGTAAAGGTAAGATTCCCCCAAGGGTGAAGAAATTAAATACATAGTTATGGATAGACAGGGAGGAGACTTGACTGAATGTATGAAATTGGTAGGGGGGTGGATGAGAAGGATAAGAGGGAAATATGAGAAGGGATGGCTAACAATAGGGCCATTTGAGGAGCCATATGGGAATGTACTACTTTAGAAGTTTCCATATATAAGGAACAAATTTAAATGGATTGGCAAAATAACCAGGGAGGCAATGCCCTAACTAGCCATCTTTTACCACCAAGTACAACTGCCGTGCCAGGAATGGGTTACATTTAGTTGAATCATTGACCAAAGAAGCCCCATGGAAACCTTCCAAATATCTCAAGCTATTGCCAAGTGTATTGGTTGCCCTTCACAAACTGATGGTAAGGCTCTATTGCTGGAGATAACACCTACATATTTCAACAAACACTGAGAAGTACCTAAATAGAGGCTTCACATCTACTGTGTTGACAGTACTGGAAAGTATTCTGCATGTTACAAAAGGAAAAAGGTAACTACAAACTGAGCTACAAATTCTGTGATCTACAAAGGTGATATGCTTGAATCATAAGCTGTTGCAATAGTGGCACAAACATTGTAGGAATAAATAACCACTCTCTGATCAGATTTAATGCTCATTCCCTTAGACACTTTACATTGCTCAGGTGTTGAAGAACCTGAGGCTAGAAAGGACAGGGGACAAATAGAAAGCCAAATACTATTGTTTTGCTCAAAGAAGATACCAATAAAATGACTCCTAATGACATTCTGCTATAGCCATATCTGAGTGTCAAACTCAGCCATTATCAGAAGACCTTCCTTTTACAACAGATGAACTGGGAGACTACAACTGGGCAATGTGCATAGACTGAGAGATTTTTTAATATTCAGTCATAAATGGTATGTCTTCGTCAAACGTTTCCTTGCTGTGCTCAGAGAGCTATGAAGAAGAAGGGGCAGAAGATTGTAAGAGTCAGAAAGCATTAATTACTTCAAGGAAACATTGTCTTCCAGATACAAGAGGACTGATGCACACATGAACTCACAGAGACAATGCCAACGTGTATGAGGTCTGCCCAGAATCAAGCCAGATGAGATCCCAGCACTGAGAGCAGGAAAACTTCCATCCCTAATTCAGAATCTCTCTTCAGTCATCACCTGCTTGTATTGGAAATTTAGTTTTCCCCAGTGGAGCCTCACTGGTTATATGGACTACACGCTAGGGCAGGCCCCAAGCCCAGCATTAGACGGTCAAAGGTGTTTTCCAGACTTTTTGTTGCATGTTGCTTTGTTTGGGCATTTTTTTGTCTTACTGCTCTTTTGCTTGTATATTATGTTTCTGGTTTTTGATTTTCTGGTGTGTGTGTGTGTGTGTGTGTGTGTGTGTGTGTGTGTGTGTGTGTATGTGTGATTTTTTTGTACTTCTTTTTTATTTTTCACTCTAATTTTATTTTGCCTGTTTGTTTGCTTTCTAAAAAGACAATTTAAAAAAGAGTAATGATTTTTTTTGTTGGGTAGGGAGATGTAAATGATCTGGAAGGAATCAGAGAAGCAGAAAACATGATTAGAGTATATTGTTGGAAGGAATATTCAATAAATGTATTTTAAAGGTATACATTTTATGTAGCTGAAAGTTTTCCTATGTCCCACTCAGTCCACAGCTGCTCAGACCCAAGTAAACACACAGAGGCTTACATTAATTAAAACTGCTTGGCCATTAGCTCAGGCTTCCTACTGACTAGCTCTTACACATAAACTCAGCCCATTTCTTTTAATCTATATGTTGCCACATGTTCCATGGCTTTACCTGTGTGTCATTACGTGCTGCTCCCTGGATGGCAGGCTAGCGTCTCCTGACTCAGCCTTCCTCTTCCCAGATTTTTCTTGTCTGCTTATCCTACCTATACTTCCTGCCTGGCTACTGGCCAATTGGCATTTTATTAAACCAGTGTACAAAAGCACTATTCCACAGCATTTACCTTTTTCTGTTTAATTAAAAAGGAAAGTTTTAACTTTTACACAGTAAAATTATATATAACAAAACAGTTATCAAGCAAGAACTACAGTTATAATATCCATTCTACTTATATTTGGCAAATTCAAAGAAAATATTCTATTTACTGTGTATTTGTAAGTCTAAGTTTTCATATCTAACTTATCATATATAATAACTAAGGAAAACTATAACTATCTAGTGTTCAACTACATCAAAGACCTCAGAAGGATATATTACCTAAATAAACAGGAAGTGCATCATAAGCAACTTCCAAAAATCTAGACTAACAGAGACAGCTGGCTGCCTCGATAATCATAAGGTTCCTCTGCACGTTGGGGTATCATCTTTTTTGCCCACAGGCTTAGAGTATCTGACAGACTCATTTGTGAAGTAGGATGTACACAAGGCCTACAGCTCGACCTCACATTCAGTTTGAGTATTCCATGTAAAAGATAAACCTGAATTCTGCCAGTGTCCTGTCATGATTCAGGATTTTAAATTCTGGAAATTGCTGGTGTTTTTGGAATTTGGCTGCCTGTTCTTCTCAGCTTGTGGATGGCTTCATCTCAGCAACCCATCTTCTTCACATCAAGTCCCTGTTCAAGTGCCATCATGGCCAGTCCTTTCACTCCTGCCAGGATCAGATTCCTGGCAATTTTAGCCCCACGTCCTTTCATGCAAACAATCAGCACCCAGGAAGATCGAAGCTGCTTCTGGGCCTCCAGTCCCCCACAGATGGATCTGCCAGTCATACTGTGCTGCCTCTTCCTTGCTGGTGCTGCTGCCACTAGGCTCTTCCTTCTCCACCATGGCACCAGCTTTTACCTCCCCAACTCCTGTTCTTGCCAACCACCAGCAGAGCCGTGTGCTGGGGTCCTGTATAACTTTTATGAGTGATTCAATTTTTTTCCTGCTTCCTCAATTCTGTCCCATGTATTCATGACTGCCATACATTATAGAATTAATGTTGGTTATTATATGAACATTGTCTTTGTATATCAGCATATTTGCCTTCTCCAAGCAGCTGATCCTGGAAAATTTCCACACCTCTAGTTATACACTGTTGGTCTATTGCCTTAGCCTCCTCCTTAAACCATGTTCTTCACTGTAATTGTGCCCTGGCCTCCAGGACAGCTGTTACCAGTTCTTTCCAGTCCTGAGCAATAATCCTATTACAAGTTGACCACAACTTTAACATTTGCTTTACAAATCGAGAATGCATGTCACATGATAATATAGCTTCCTTAAATCTCCTTAAATCTAACATTTCCACTGGAGTAAAATTAGCTTGTACATGCCCTGTACAATTCCTGTAAGGTTACTGGATAGATTAAGTTTGGTTGTCCCTCTGTAACCATATCATTTAATTCTGAAATAATTTCACCTTTAAATTCTTCTGCCTGAGTCTGAATTTCTCTATAAGTCATTTTAACAGGCTTTTCTAAAGCTTTTATCTTGGCACTTAAATTAACCAATCTTTTTAATACTAAAATAATGATGATTAAACAATATTCATAATTGATCCTCTCATTTAATTGTTCCATTTGTAGACTACCTAATGTGTTATCAAACAAAGACCAATTTCCTTCCATTGTAAAAATGTTTCCCATTTTTTAATGTGGGAAAAATTCTCTTTTAACTTGTTTTTCCCTTTAAGATATCTTAATTGACTAAGTAGGTCTGCATAGAACAGTAGAAGTCAAAGGGAATTTCAAAGAAGCTACCTAGTGTGGTGGCAGTCTGAGATGGACATCAAGAGAGAGAGAGA
>CABHPQ010151343.1:12020-35891 GCA_902168405.1 Peromyscus aztecus
AGAGAGAGAGAGAGAGAGAGAGAGAGAGAGAGAGAGAGAGAGAGAGAAAGAGAGGGGGAGCCCACCACCCACTAGGAGAGAGAACGCCAAAGAGATTCCAGCCACATGATCCAGCCTGAGTCACAAGCAGTCTGACCACATGTATGTAGCTCCAGCTGATTGCAGCATTCAGCTCCAATGGAGCTGGGGCCCACAAAGCCACAGGCAAGTGGCTTTTTTTGTGAATTCCTGCCCCAGGCTGGGTGCCAAATGTAGACAAATTTCTAAATGGTCTTATTAGATAGAAAACACGGAGCCAAATGTAGGGGTGAAAGCCTTAGAGATCAGGGAAATAGGAATAGCCACCAGCCAACCTTAACCTTACCAGCTCTGTGGCTTCCAAATGCAAGCTACTTCCTGTCTTACTCATGCCTTTATTGCCTTGCTGTTCTACCCTCTCACTGGCTATCTTAGCCCAGCTACCTCACTTCCTTGTCACTGCCTGTCTGTACAGACCTCCAGGTCTCTATGGTACTGGGATTAAAGGTGCGTGTCACCACACTTGGTCCTGTTCCCTAGTGTGGCCTTGAACACACAGAGCCCCTGCCTGCCAAGTGATCAGATTAAGGGCATGTGCTGCCTGACTTTGTTTACTTAAAATGGCTTGCTATTTCCTCTGATCTCCAGGCAAACCTTATTAAAGCACAAATAAAATATCACCACATTTCAGCACAAATATAAAATATTGCTGGGGATGTCTTTTTGTATGCTGTGAATGTGTGTTGCTCTGATTCGGTTGATAAATAAAACTCTGATTGGCCAGTAGCCAGGCAGGAAGTATAGTATAGGTAGGATAAGCAGAAAGGAGAATTCTGGAAACAGGAAGGTTGAGTCAGGAGTCGCCAGCCAGACACAGAGGAAACAAGATGTGAAAGCAGACTTGAGAAAAGGTACCAAGCCACATGGCTAAACATAAATAAGAATCATGGTTTAGTTTAAATGTAAGAGCTAGTCAGTGGTAGGCCTGAGCTAATGACCGAGCAGTTTTAATTAATATAAGCCTCTGTGTGTTTACTTGAGTCCAAGCAGCTGCAGGACTGGCAGGTGAGAGAGATTTGTCCTGACCATGGGCCAGGTGGGACATAGGAAAAATTCAGCTACAAAATATCACCACAATTTTGATCATATTCTTTTCTCTCCTCTCAATCCTAGTAGATTCATCTCACCTCCCTACCCAACCAATTTTATCTTGTACCATTTTTCTCAGAATAGAAACAAACCAAGAGGATAAAATAAAAATATAAAACAACAAAAACATCACTTAAAAAACACCACATATAAAAACATGAAGTCTGTTTTATGCTGGTCAACTACTCCTGAACATGAGGCCTGCTTTGGAGTGTGATTAATATACCCAGTGTCACTCCATTGGAGAAAACTTATTTTCCCTTTCCCAATAGGTGTCAATGGCAAATAGCTTCTTAGCTAAGTGTGGGACGTTTTATTGATTTCCTCTTATCCATGGTGGGATTTTTGTCTGTTTTGAATTTGCATAGGTCTTAGGCATGTTGTCACAGTAACTGTGAGTTCATATGTGCACCAGCCCTGTTGTTAATGGAAGATGCTCTTTCTTTGAATTCATCTATTACCTATCATCTTTATAACTTTTCTGCCTTCTCTTTTGAGTAGATTTATGAGCCTTGAATGAAGAGTTTTAATATAGACTTACAATTTAGGGATAAATGCTTAAAGGTCTTTTTCAAAAGATGGCTGAATGGTGCATAATCTATGGGTACAGCAATATATGATTAGGAGTCAATTTAATGCTATTTTAATTTTAATATTTCCACTTTTCTTAAAATTAGTTTTTTTTATCACATAATATATCTTAATTACAGTTCTTTCTCTACTCCCAGTTCTTCCCAATTTCCCCTCCTCTCTGGATCCACTCTCTTTCTAATTCTTATTAGAAAAGAAGAGGCTTCTAGAAGATAACAAACAAAAATAACAAAATAAAATTTAAAAAACCATCACATTGAATTTGGATAAGACAAATTCATAGAAGAAAAAGAACTCCAAGAGGAATCACCAGAATCAGAGACCCACTTATTTAGATACTCAAGAGTCCCATAAAAACACTAAACTTAAAGTTATAATACATATACAGAGGACATGGTGTAGTCCCATTTTGGCTCTGTGCTAGCTGCTTCAGTTTTGTGAGTTCATATGACTTTTGCTTAGTTGATTTAGAAGGCCTTTTTCTCCTGGTGTCTTCCCTGGCTCTTAAACTTTTTCTGTCTCCATCTTCTATGGGTTCTCTGCTCTCTATGCAGAGAGATTTCATGGAGATATCCCATTTAGAGATGTGTTCTAAGTTCTCCCTTTCTCTCTCTTTCTCTCTCTCTCTCTCTCTCTCTCTCTCTCTCTCTCTCTCTCTCTCTCTCTCTCTCCATAATATCTAAGTATTTTTTAAGTAGAACAAAAGTTGTAAGTTTTTCTCTTGGGACTATGACCTATCTAGTCTCATTAATAGTGTCAGGCGTGGGTTCCACCTCAGGTATTTGACCTTAAATACAATTTTTCAAAGGTAGTTTGATATTGTATAGCAGTTGTGCCACTTCATGGTGTCAGCACATCTTGTGGGTAAGTTGTTGTTGTACATCTGTGTGCTTTTGTACCTGGTAGAAATAGAGAATAACTTTTCTCCTAGAGTAATGCACATAGCTCCTTTCAGCATTATAAATGTTAGTGGAAGTAAAGCTGCTTTTTGGACACCACCTTGATTTCTCCAGATATGTTATATTTTCTAATTTTGTGTAGAGGCTGTTAGATATTATTTACGATGGCAAAAGTAACATTAAATAAGAAAATTAAAATAAATAAATATTTATTTTAACTCACAAATTAAGAGGTTTCACTGAACCCCTCCTTGTTATTGTTTCTGGGCTCATGGGGAGGTGGAATTGCTTACTTTGAGGTGTTCAAGAAGAAGAGAGTGGGGATGGGGAGACAGGAATGAATGACATTATGTATCTTCCCAGGGAATTAGCCCAGTAATTTACTTTCTGCCTCCAAAAAAAGCACCGTCTCTTACTTTAAACACCTTTCATTAAGGGCATAACATCATCATGATATGAAGCCATCCATTCATTCAGGACATAGATACATTCTAAGCACATTGACTCAGCCTTGAATATGAATATGAACTTAGATGACATCTCAGATTCAAATTATAACACAACAAATATACCACAGTTGTATGTAATTCTTAAAACCCCTTGACAAGAGTAATTTGCAACTAAAAAAGAAAAACAGAACTTCCAAATCAATATCATCTATATTAGCTTACAGTAGCTTCTATGACTGTAATAGCTTACTATGGCTTCTCATTTATTGTTATACTCTAAAGATTGGCCCATCCACAAACTTAATTTCTTCTGAATACTCTCTTTTTGCCTTAATGATGGGGACTTGAAATGTTTTTCTTTTTTTATATTCTTTAAAAATAATTAAAAAATTTTAATAAGAAAAATTTCCATTCATTTTACACACCAATCAAAGACCCCCCTCTTCCCTTCTCACATTCCCCAGCCTCCCCCTCCCTACCCACCCCAATTCCCACCCACAAGAAGGCAAGGCCTCCCATGGGGAGGCACATCCAGTAGAGGCAAGTCCAAACCCTTCCCCCTGCCTCAAGGCTGCAGGAGGTGTTCCATCACAGGTAGTGGGCTCCAAAAAGCCCATATATACACCAGAGATGGATTCTGATCCTACCACCAGGGGGCCTCCCAAGCAGATCAAGCTACACACTGTCTTACCATGCAGAGGGCCTAGTCCAGTCCAATGTAGGTTCCACAACCATTAATCCAACTTTCATGAGTTCCCACTACTTTGGTTTGGTCGTCTCTGCAGGTTTCCCCATCATGATTTTCTGTTTATATCTGGGTACAACTTTTTTCTTACATCATCAGTCCTATTGGCTTAATGTCCATCATAATTAACTCTTTTAAATATATCATTTTAAGTACTCTATTGATAATTACTATTGTATTTTGAAATACTGGAGATAATGACTTTAACATATGCATTGTAGATGTCACATTATAACCATAATAAAATATTACCAACTTCTCTCAAATAGTTCTCAACAGTTCATTTCCTTTTTAGTATCGAAAACATATTCAAATATCATGAATACAATAAAATCAAGCAAAAATCTATATAAGATATCTTCTTTTGAATTATACTTATATTTATTCTACTATATTATACTAAAATATATGATTTTAAATTCAGAGCAAGGAATTCGGTTGGTTATAGTTTGTTGGTTGTTTTATATATTTGTTGGTTTTATATATGTAGTCAGTTGTTAATATATTTTCATCATATTGTGATATGTTTTAGATTAATTTTTTAGTAGAACAACAATGTGGAATCACATTTTTGTCAGAAGAGAATTACCCTGAAAATTTTGCAAAACTACAGTCATCCCTTTCATACTATCTAAAGGTCCAGATTTGCCAAGTCAAACAGCTGCTGATCAAAAATGTTATAAATTGTCCCAAACATACAGAATCTTTTTTGCACTATTACTTTCAGACAATATAGTATTGCAACTAGTTACCTAGTACTCACATTGCATTAGAATGTTATTAGAATGTGTCTAGAGGTAATTTTAAGTGCATGGGGGTTGTGAGTAAATTATATTTCTATGGGGGACCTGAAAACCAAAGAACACATATTAAGGAGGAGGATGTTTAAACTGTCAGCTGCTAAATATGAATCAAATACCAGCAGAGTCTACAAAAACATTCATCAAAGGCATCCATGCTACCAAAGCCAAATCAGAAGTCATTCTGATGCACAATTAGGTTTGGAATAAAATGAAAATAACATAAATAAGAATTAGAGAAAATGTAAGTGGAAGCAAAGTCAGAAGTAAAAGCCTCTTTGCAAATGTTGATTTACTTTTGTGGTTGTTTTTTTTTCCTATAAATAATAAACATAAATATGCAGAGAAAACCTCAACTTCAGTTTTAAAACTAAATGTTTTTCTTCATGTCATAGAATAAAATACTCTGAGTGTGTGACCTTATTGGTGTTCATTTAATAGGGACATGTAAAAATCTCCCAAAAATACTAGAATTAAAATGCATTACTAATAGAAACTTAGTAATTTCTGTGTGGTCCATTAGTTTGCAAAGCTTCAGACATTATCTCCTTCTTTCCTGTTTACAGTAGGCATTCATGATACATTTTGAAATTTGTAGTAGTTGAAGAACGTGTATTATGTCATTCAAGTCTTCTGTGTTCCACCCCTATTTTATTTCTGACTCCTAAATATCTGAACCTGAACCAAGGAGAACAATGCAAATGACAGTGTTTCTAGACTCTGCTGTGAGACTTGCCAACTGTAAACTTCAGCAGACTATCATGGAAAGTCCTGAATATCTCACAAAATAAGTAGAAAATGATGCTATTTCCCTCACTCAGTTCATTTCACAAGATGCAAAAATACAATCAGATTCCTAAATACATGTAAAAGTGGAATCTATCTTGGGGGTAAGTTCTGTATAAGCTGAGTTCTGTATACATGTATATGTATTATTTGTTTATATAGGTATTGCTCTTTCATAGTAGCACTATGCAAAATAATATTATAAATGCATTAGTATATATTAATAATTTATTGTACATATATTAGTATGTATTTGTCAGCCAATATAAAATAATTATAAATAATTATGTGTTTCTATAATCATTTAATAATTCCAAAGGCTTTCATCATTTGTACTTGGACTTCTTTTCCAAAGTGACAATTTACTTTGCAGATATTTACTAATCTAGCATTTTATATCCATGTGAAGAATATAAGCTTTTAACAAGTTTCATAAGTATTGTTTTGTAGTAGTCTACAATTCTCTTATCAGAATCACCTTAAATGACGAGTTTTCTCTAACCTTTATTTGGTCTTATAATGAATGGAAAATGATTGAAGGTCTAAGGTACAGTAGGAAAAATTAGCTTTTAATTTGGCATATATATATGTTACATTTCATTTTCATAATAAAGGCACATCATAGACTAAGAAAAATGACCATTTTTACATAAAGTCTGATTAAAATATCCTCAAAATCTGTTAAAATCATTATTAACAATGCATAGAACACAAAAAAGTAGCACATACACATCCTAAAAGGGAGGTGAAAAGGGGTATTCTTCTTTATAAATGTCTTATGTCTCAAAAAAGCAGTAAGTTTGGTGGGATGTAAAGTAACTTCATATCTATATAAAATATTTCTTTCTTGTTTGCCTACATCCAGTCTCTATTAACATTTTAAATTATTTTTCTTCATATATTTACATTGGCTATTTAAATTCAGCATCATTGCTAGCATTGCAACAGAACACCAGCTGCAGCTTCTGTCCACTACTCATGTGGATCCCATAGACCATCACCCGCTGGCCTTCCTTCACTACCACATCACTATGTCCAAGTCCCCAACATGGGCAGACTTACCCTGTTCAACCATTGTCCAAGTCTGACAGATGACCAGGCATGCTGCCTGTGGACCTTCTCCACTCTTTCCATTCCCCATATCCAATTCTCAGGGTCATCCCCAGCACTGCAACAGATCACTCCCCAGCTTCCCCTTTCTCCAGCTTCCAGTACCAGCAAGCATTCCTGGTGAACAAACCAGCCTACCAGGCTAGTAAAGCATGAAACACACAGATTCTGAAAATCCACAGAGGAAACAGAAGCCAAAGAACAAAATACTCACACAACAAAGAAAAACCCAGAAATCAGCAACTAGATCTATAATTGCTCCAAACCCAGATGCCGAGACACCAACATAAAAACACAATAACATCCAGGGTCATGAATCTCCATTAGAGCCCAGCTACCCTACCACAGCAAGTCCTGAATATCCCAACATAGCTGAAGTAGAAGAAAAAAATCCTTAAAACCAACTATATGAAGAGGATCAAGGTTCGTAAGGATGAAATTAATAAACCCCTTAAAGAAAGCCAGGAAATACAGACAAGAATTGGAGGAAATGAGTGAATTCCTTTAGAAAAAAGCCAGGAGTACTCAAAAAAGTGGATAAAATAAATATATTCTTTAAAGAAAGCTAAGAAAAAACCAAACAGTTGAAGAAAATGAATAAAAATATTCAGGACCTGAAAATGGAAATAGAAGCAATAAAGAAAGCAAAAACCACCGGGCATTGGTGGCGCACACCTTTAATCCCAGCACTCGGGAGGCAGAGCCAGGCGGATCTCTGTGAGTTCGAGGCCAACCTGGGCTACCAATTGAGCTCCAGGAAAGGCACAAAGCTACACAGAGAAACCCTGTCTCGAAAAACAAAACAAAACAAAACAAAAACAAAAAAGAAAAGAAAAAGAAAAAAAAAGAAGGCAAAAACTGAGGGTATTTATGCAAAATTTACAAATCTGAACAGGAACTGCAAAGTCAAGCCTCACCAAAACAATACAGAAGATGGAAGAGAGAATCTCAGGGATTGAAGATAAATCTAGCTGTTTTTAAGTTATTGAAATGGTAGATTATATTCCCAGAAGCCAGAAATAGCATGTTGAAATTCTTCATGTGTCATAACTGCAGTAATTAATATTTTTAACATCATTCATCAAAGTAATTTTTATTTGTTCTCTATAGTTTTGGTTATTGTATAAAGGTAGATTGATAGAGTTTCTTTTACTGTTTTCACAATCTTTTGACCTACACCATTGTATAAGTATATTTTGAACACTTCTGTTCCCTACTTTTGCTTTTAATTTGAAGAAAATTGATCTACTCCATCCTCAGTTACATAAATTTGACAGAAAGCCATGTTTCAATTAACTTTTATAATTTTTTAATTAGATCAATATTTTGTTATTAATTAAATATTTTACTTTTACAGTTATTACAATATTTAATGAAGTCATTAATTTCTGCTACACATGTAAATTCACAGGTAAGAACAGGCTATCATTTTTGATAGGCTTTTGTTAATTTTGGTGGTTTGAGCCTAATTTTTACTCATAAACTGACTTCTTAATTATTATTAACTTATGTTGCCTTATATACCCTCTATAGCAGTGGTTCTCTACTTTCCTAATGATGCAACCCTTTAAAACAGTTCCTCATGCTGTGGTGATCCCCAACCATAAAATTATTTTCATTGATACTTCATAACTATAATTGTGATACTATTATGAGTCATAATGTAAATATTTTGGAGACAGGGTTTGTTGAAGGCATCATGACACACATGTTGAAAACCATGTTCTATAGTAATTTATTAAATGTTCACATATAATAAGAGATATTATACAATTTTATAATTAGTGCATATATACCACAATATAAGATGCAATAAATATGACTTGTATATTTAAAAGAATGCACATACTTGTGTGAATGCATATATATTCACAATCACAAGTATTTCCATCTACCTACATAATGTATATAACCCCAATATGAAGCTCTACAATTTTTTGCACATATTTTAAGAATAATTATTGTCATTTTATATTACATTTACATCTTTTTTAATATTTATAGAGTTAATTTTTTTCCATTTTTTTCAAGACAGGGTTTCTCTGTGTAGCTTTGGTGCCTGTCCTGGATCTCCTTCTCTAGAACAGGCTGGCCTCGAGCTCACAAGGATCCGCCTGGCTCTGCCTCTCGAGTGCTGGGATTAAAGCCTTGCGCCATCACTGCCCAGCCAGAGTTAACTTTTGATCATGACATATTTTTGTTCTGGATGGCAATAGGTTTACTCACAAACAAAGACTGTTGAAAACTAATATCTCAAATGGTATACTACTGGAATACAATATAGCTGGTAGCAAATATTACTGTTTGTTAACTATTCACCAGAGTTATATACAAAATTTGGTAGAACAGTGTTTCTGTATGCCTGAGAAATTCTAAGAAGTAAACATTTACATGGAGTTTGAATAAAAACCACACTCCTAAAGGACATAAAATATATTGTGAAATGAAAGCTATACCCAACATAACATTTCACTGTGGTGGAAGTGTTTTTTTAGACTAATGGATACTTTTTTACGAATACATAGTACATGTATATATACACATGTTAGAGAATCTTCAATGTCATAACTAGTCACATTTACTTCCATCACTTAACCATTTAAATGAACATTTTACTTTGAGACATACTTTTCATTCTCATAAAATTATTTTGGCAAAGGATTTACATGAATTTTTATTGTTCATCTAGAAATTACACTAAGAAGTATGTTAACAGCTTTGTGACATAATATTGTTCATTGGGACCATTTTATAAGCTTGGCATTATCACAGAGAGTATTGCTAAGTTTTTTTCCATATCCTAAACTGCATCTCCTGCCTTTGGCTTTCAAGTTCATTTTCCACACTTCCATTTAATCCTTCATGGCAGCTTGCTCAGGAGCCACTACTTTAGCTCTACTGAAGTCCTCATGTTACTTCCAACTCATCCCCCAGCCTTAACTACACTCTGGATTATTCCTAGAACATCACTCCTGTTCCAGGCCTGAAATAATGCTCCAATGTTGTTGTCAATAGTTCAGTTCTCCCAAATCATGGAAGAATAAAATGCATTAACTTTTTTTTTTTGCTTTTTAAAACTTCCCCTCATTAGCTGATTGGTTTAGCTCTAGTAAACTAAGAGTCTAAGATAGTTGACACACTTCTTGCCAGCTGAGTGAGCTCTTTGAGAAATAGCCTAACATGGATACTCTAATGTGTTCAAGGTCCCACATACACAAATGACACTGATATAAAGTTAGCTATATTAAAACATAAATAAATAAGCATAAATCACTTTTTTCAATTTTTATTTTATAATTAATTTAATTTTACATATCAGCCACGGATTCCCTTGTCCTTCCTCCTCCTACCTCCCCCAGCCTTCCCTCCCCAACCCTCCCCCCATTCCCAACTCCTCCAAGGCAAGGTCACCTCTGGGGATACAGATCGGCTTGGTAGATTCAGTTGAGGCAGGTTCAGTCCCCTCCTCCCTAGGTGTCCAAATGTCTCAGCATAGGTTCCAAAAAGCCAGCTCATGCACTAAGGACAGATCCTGGTCCCACTACCTGGGGGCCTCCTAAATAGTTCAAGGTAATCAACTATCTCACTTATCCAGAGGGCCTGGTCCAGTTCCATGGGGGCTCCTTAGCTATTGGTTTGTAGTTCATGTGTTTCCATTAGTCTGGCTATTTGTCCCTGTGCTTTTCCCAATCATGCTCTCAATATCTCTTGCTCATATAATCCCTCCTCTCTCTCACCGATTGGACTCCTGGAGCTCCACCTGGGCTTGGCCATGGATCTCTGCATCTGCTTCCATCAGTCACTGGATGAGAGTTCTATCATGACAGTTAGGGTGTTTGGCCATCATATCACAAGAGTAGGTCAGCTCAGGCTTTCTCTTGACCATTGTCAGTAGTCTATTGTAGAGGTATCTTTGTGGATTTCTGGGGACCTCTCTAGCACTTTGCTTCTTCCTGTTCCCATGGGGTCTTCATTAATGGGACCTCTTGAAACTGAGAAGCTTTTGTAGGCAACAAGACAAAACGACAGCCTACAGAATGGTAAAAGATCTTCACCAACCCCACATCTAACAGAGGGCTGATCTTCAAAATATATAAATAATTCAAAAAACTAGACATCAAAATACCAAACAATCCCATTAAAAAATGGGCTACAGAGCTGAACAGAGAATTCTCAATAGAAGAATCTCAAATGGCTGAAAGACATTTAAGGAATTGCTCAACATCCTTAATCATCAGGGAAATGCAAATCAAAATGACTCTGAGATACCATCTTACACCCGTCAGAATGGCTAAGATGAAAAACACTGAAGATACCTTATGCTGGAGAGGATGTGGAACAATGGGAACTCTCCTCCACTGCTGGTGGGAATGCAAACTTGTATAGCCACTTTGGAAATCAATATGGCACTTTCTTAGAAAATTGGAAATCAATCTCCCTCAAGACCCAGCTATAACCACTCTTGGGTATATACCCAAGGAATGCTCAAACATACCACAAGAACACATGCTCAACTATGTTCATAGCAGCACTATTCGTAAAAGCCAGAACCTAGCAACAACCTAGATGCCCTTCAACTGAAGAATGGATAAATAAAATGTGGTACATATACACAATGGAGTACTACTCAGCAGAGAAAAACAATGATATCATGAGGTTTTCAGGCAAATGGATGGGACTAGAAAAAATCATCCTGAGTGAGGTAACCCAGACTCAGAAAGATGAACATGGTATGTACTCACTAATAAGTGGATACTAGATATAAAGCAAAGGATAACCAGACTGCAACTCACAACTCCATGGAGGTCACCTAGTAAAGAGGACCCTAAGAAAGACACAGGGATCACCCAATGACAGAGAAATGGAAGAGATCTACATGAGCAACCTGGACATGAAGGAGGAGGCTAAATGCATCAATTTTTACTCATGAGTTCTGTGGGTCAGGAATTTGATCAGGTGCAATGTAGGGATAGCTGATTTCCAAGAATATTATAAGACTAACATCTGGAATCTTTAATAGGTCTTCATTCATATGGGTGGAATCTGCATGTTCACAGACATCATGACAGACTGATCTATATTAATCCACTTTTTCATGTTTTTCTCATTGTTATTGTCCCATATTCTAAATGGAAACTGTAATGTATTGATCTATCCTAATAGAATTTCTAATGGCATTTTCATTGAGATGATATTAAATGTATAAATTAAAAAATTTTATCTTCATTATCTACACATATTAGATTTTCTATCAGGAACACAATCAGCATTATATTTGCTCCTCTTTGTCATCAAAAATATTTTATCATAGGAATCATATAAGACTTTCCCCCTTTAAAAAATTTTTGATATTCTAGTTTTACTCTGTTTTGTTTGTAAATTCTCTTTTCTACTATTTATATTCAAGCCATAACCACTTCTAAATGTAGGTTGTACTATCTTCAATGAACTTTCAATAACATTGTTAACTGTCTTATATTTAGTAATAGCTCTTTCTTAAATTTTTTAGATTTTCCTCACACAATTACACAATTCCAATTAAAATTGTTATGATTCTAGTTTTTGCTGAGTCAAATGACATTAGCTTATCTCTCCACAATACACTAGGCAACTCTGAAGAAAATGAACATCCTTACCTTTTCCCCAACATTATCATTTCCTAATTAATTAAGTTCCTAGGGCTTCTACTAAAATACATATACTTTATTTATAACAATGTAATTCATAACATATATTATAAAATGTATATTTTTCAACTTGTTTTTGTCATTTTATAGAAATTATTTTAATGCAAAAATTACTTAATATTGTTACACATGTTCTGCATAAAAATGAATTTTAATACAATTTATATTGTTTACTTTATTAGTTGGTGTCTTAGGGTTTCTATTGCTGTGACTAATCATCATGACCAAAACACAAGGTGGGAAGGTGAAGGGTATATTTAGCTTACATTTCAACATTGATGTTCATCACTGAAAGAAGTCATGACAGGAATTCAAACACAGCAGGATCCTGGAGGCAGGAGCTGATGCAGAGGCCGTGGAGGAGTGCTGCTTACTGGCTTGCTTCTAAAGACTTACTCAGGCTGCTTTTTTATAGAACCCAGGACCACCAGCCCAGGGATGGCACCACCCACTATGGGCTGGGCCTTCCCGCACTGATTACTAAATGAGAAAATGTCTTACAGGTAGATCTCAAGGAGGTATTTCCTCAGCTGAGACTCCTTCCTCTCTAATGACTTTAGGTGTTTCAGGATGACACACAAAACCCCCCAGTACAGTTAGTTCAAAATATTGAACTAAATTTGAACTAATAATAAATCCACCTAGTCATGAAATACAAATTACATAGATTTTAAATTTTAATAGTTACTATATAACTATTAAATGCACTTTATAATGTGTATTTTATGCACTATTCAAATATGAAAATTATATTAATTTAAATATGAATTTGGGTTCATTTTTTAAATAAGCACATACATAAATAATTTTAAGACATGTTTTCACTTCAGAATGTCAAAAGTATATTAAGATATTGATCAGATAAGGCTAATATTTGATCATTATTTTTTTAAGATACTCAGTTTTAAGTCATTAGATATTTGGGGAATTAAGTCAATAAATATTTACAACTTGTAGAATGAAACAAATTATTATGTTAGACAAACAAAAGAAGCCTGAGGAATAGATGATTCTCAGGAAGAACTTCCATATAGACCCTGTTTGTTTCCATACTCTGCTACCTTTCTTATAGGGCTCAATCCCATCTGCCTAGGCACAGTGCTGCACACAATGGTCTGAGCCCTCACACATCAATTAGCAATTAATCTTTCACAGACAATGGTCATGGACCAATATGATCTGGGTAATCCCCTAAGTAAGAGTCCTTTAGATGACTTTATATGTGTCAAGTTGATAGTTAAAGTTAACTATGATAACTTTTAAGCTGATAAAAGACTGGAAAAGTACATGACAGAAAATGGAATACATGAAATTAATATTCATTTCCTCAGAGTATCAAAATTAAATATGAAATATTATTTGCATTGTTTTAGGATATAGGGATAGTAATATAAAAGACAAATTGTTGTTATTAAAAAGTATTGACCTATAACTTCTATGTTAATGATAAATCAATATGTTGAAGCACTTCATTTCTAATAATCAAATATAATCAGTAGATTACAAGCTTGTTTATTTTTTCTCTACTGTTAATATCATACTGGATCCAGAGTTTCCTGGGAAGGAGTATGTTTGATGTCCTTCTGACAGCACCTCAACAATATGTAAATCTTTTCGATTTAAAACATGTTGGAAGATGATAAAAGATAAGTTTAAGTGTTCTCAAAAAATAGAGTTCATCTATTTAAGAACATAAGCAAATATTCATTTCTATATGCCTTAAGGAACATACTGGCAGTGTTACAAAAATAAGACTGAAAACTAAGAATGCTAATTTATTAGATGTAAAGAGAATGGAACAAATGGAACAATAGAGAGAAAGAAACAACCCTGGAAAATGCTTGCTCATGACAGAGTGGTGAAGCACTTATTATTGTAAAAAGCAAAACTGTTTGGACTTCTATTCAACTCTTGGGGAAAACTGAAAATATTCATAGAGATTATACTATTTTTAGAGTTTGAGTTTAGGTGATGATACACCTATTTAGGATAGATTCTTGAGTTCTGATTTCTTACCAAAGAAAATCCGATATAAGAAATAAGTTTCAATTTTCAGGTGTCAGTTTACCAACTCTTCCTTCCAAGTCAGCTATTTTTATTCTACTTTGTGATACTGAAAATAGATGATGCAAACCAAACCCAAAGGCTGTTAGTTTTTCTTTACAATTCTCAACAAGGTAGATTCAAGTATTTCTAGGACATAAGTGGTTGTTTTCTTTTCTTTGGTACCTAAAGCAAGCTGATCTTGGGTTAATAGCTTGACCAGCTCATGTGTCAGCTCCATAGTCTCCCAGTAGAGAATGGCATCCAGCTTCAGGATATACCAGTGAGAGGTAGTGACTCTCCCATGTTATTTCTTTCTCTGGAATTGTACCTTAGCCCTAGGAACAGAAATAGTATCTGGGGAAATCTCAGTCTTTGTTAATACTGTTCATTTTAGATATATCTTATACAATTCAGTAGTATATTCCTGTTTTAGGCTTAATGGATTTATATTAAATGTTGCCTGTTTAAACTGATGGTTTTTCCTTCTGACTGGATCTTAACTGATAATGGACACACAATTCATATTTGCAAGTGTTTTGCAATAGTAGTTGTTTGGGATCTTCTTTTTTTTTTTCATCCATTTCTCATTCCAAGATCATTTAACTTGACCTCCTTTTCCTAAGACAATGAATTCAGGCATAAAACAAAAGATAAAAAGGAGATTCAAGGGCACAAAAAGAAACTGATGAGAAATGTGATGGGATGTGACTGAAGACTGCTGTCTTTTTCAGTGAAAGGCATGCTTGGTGACTGGTACACTGGATTTCCTTATTACTTTATGAATCTTCTTTGAGCCTCCACTCTAGAACTTGTTAGAACTTGTGCTATAGATGTACCAACTGAGATTGGCACTTCACAATCCATTATTCTCTGGATTTTGAATAGGTTCACCTTTCTGTTTGGGTCTACATGTATGAACAAGCTTCTTTGATGATAGATGAGGGCTACACTTATTTCTGGGAAGTGTATAGAACATGGCTGGAACAAAAGAATTGGCAATATTGGAGTGAAAGAATTCTAAGATCCAGAAGTTGATATCTTCTGAGAGATAATGTATCCTATATATGACAGGGAAGTTGCACCCTTTAAATCTCAATAGTATAGTTGCCTATAGAAGATTGAAAAATGACACCACAAATTGACAATATATTGTGGGTGGGGAAAATCTCACAAGGTCCCAGACTTAAGTGAAGAGCTACAGGAAATTAAGGGACCCTGAGAGAGATAATGAATCACTTTGTTCCAGAGAAAAATTCTGTGATGAGTATTCCAAGCCAAAGTGGTCAGATTCAAACATATAAACAAATGAGCAGCACTAAATAAACTTAGCAGATTGTGTTTATAAACTTACATTGTAATATATATTATATATGTATATACATATATATATATATCAAACAATAATAATTAAAGAATAAGAGTCCATAAATTTGAGGAGTCAGAAAGCTATATGGGAGGGGAGGAAAAAGGGAGAATGATATACAGTTGTGTGTGTGAGTGTGTGTGAATAAAACTCTAAAAAATAAATGGAATAAAAATACTACTCTATTCATCTTACATATACAGATAATATTAAGGCAGCTGACACTTTCTTTTATAGACTTGATTTTCTTCAGTGATGTTTCTAATAGACAAAATTTTGGGTGTATTTATTGAATTGGATAAAAAGATAAACTTTCACTTAACACAATATGCTATTAATTATTTCTTCATTTAATAAAGATTCTTACATATTATATTTTAAATTGCTACTGTAAACCCCATCAGTGTTCCATTTGTAAAACACTAGCAACTTCTATTATCAATCTACATTGTCCATTTCCAGGGAGTAATATCTTCTCCAACTGTTTTTTTTTCTTTGCTATGCATTTCCTGCCATGATGTGGTTTTGAATTTTTTCTCTAAATGCTTTAATTTTCTTCTAATTTCTTATTATTAATTAAAAAATTTAAGTGTATGAATATTTTGTCTACTGGCATGTCTGTGTGTGTAGCATATGAATGCAATGCCCACAGAGGTTAGAAGAGAATTTAGATTCCTTGGTACTGCAGTTACAGACAGTTATGAACATGTGTGGTTGGGAACTGAACCAGAGCTCTGTTTAATAAGGACAGCCAATCCTCTTACACCTCTTAGTCACTGAGCCTTGTCTCCAGCCTCCCCTTTTTTTTGGGGGGGGGTTACCAGTTCCTACCACCTGTACTTCTTGAAGTATAATCCAGAGTTTGTAGGGCTGTGACAAACTTTGGTACTTATTTGTTAATTTTACAATGGTCATCATTTTGAAGTTAAACTGATATTTTGGCACACATTTTTTTCTTGTTTAGTCCTAACAAATTTAATTTCAATGGGTTTTATTTCTTATTTTGCCATGTTTTCTATTGTACTAAGTTTGAAGTACTTAGGAGATAGATAAAATATTCACTTTGTAGCTAAGGGAGGGGATAGGGGATAGAATTGGCATTTAGGTTGTAGCACAGTGGAAGGGGATGTGATTAGCTTGTATCAGGGTCTGGATTTAATCCAGAGCAGGAAATGAAGGAGAGAATGCTGAGGAATTGAGGATATTTGTGACTTCAATTTTTAAAGTTTTTTTTTTTGTGTCTCATTTTGAGACATGGTCATTTTGTGCAGCATAGGCTGGACTCAAATAAAATCACTTTGCCTTGGACTTCAGTGCTAGGATTGTAGGTATGGACAACCATGCTCTGCTGTTTTGATCTCCTTTGAGTTGTTTTTCTTATTTTATTAGGTAAATCTATTTATAATCCCTTTCCTGGTTGATATAAAATTCTTACTCATGAAGATTACTAGTAGTTTGATATTTGTAGTAAACATCAGCAAGTTATAAGTCTGTTTTGTGTGGCTTCTGTTTTCACAGGAGTGCATTGCTGTAGACTCAAATCCATCACTGCGTCATTTTAAGATTAATTTTGATTATTAAAAATATCTGTGAACTTATATATAAATTCTCTTTCATTTGACATTATGTTTATGTTTGTAAATGTATACATGATTTACATTGATGGGTTAAATATCTATTTTCATCTCAATGATTCTTTTGATTAGTCAATAATTATTCTTATTGTCATCAAACACATCAATTAGTATGTATGTCCACAAAATTAAGTCAAATTTTGCTATCTAGATTACTGAGTGACCAGATACATCATACTAGCAGTATATAGCTATTGAAAACCTGTCTGCATCTCATCCTTTTACTATGAAAGCTCAGAAAAGTACTTATAAACATATATGCATATACATATATGTACATAACAACAATTATTAGTAAAATAGGCTATGAATTTGAAAAAGATCAAAAAGGGTAGGAAGGAGGACTTGAGGGGTGAGAAATGTGGAAAAATGTAATTATATTCTCAAAAGGTAAATAATTTTTTAAAACACAATGGTAGTATCAACATAAACACTATTTAATTATATATTTTCATACTTTCCAATAATGCATATTAATATATTTACATATAATCTATTTTATTTCAATCAATATATAATTGTACATTTATATATATATGATTTCATTGCTATATATAAATGTCTTTGGCATCCCACTTTTATTTTATTATTCAGAATCACTAGCATCAACTAATATATCATACAACTTAACTAATAATTTCACAAAGAAAACAAGTCAATTCCATGTCAAAGTAAATGATTAAAGTGACAATAAAAAAACTACAGTGAAATATTTATTTTCTTTCCTTACATTAGGTGTGATGAATGTTATAAACACCCAATACAAAAAGTGAAATTTGTAGTAAATGGCAGATAGGTGACAAAATGGTTCATTTTGAAGCACCATCGAAAGTAGCTAGATATAAACAATTTTAAAAGACCACCTTATATTTTAAATGACTCTGTTATACTATAGACTTTGGGACATGTGGTCAACTCTGCTCTCTTTCATTTCACTGCAGATAGGATTTGTTTTTTCCAGGTGGTGTGGTTTTATACAAAGCATTTTAACTATGTTCTCAGTCTTGCCATAGACATAAAGGTCATCACCCAAAGTTTCATAACATAATGTCTTTGTGTACCCTAGGGTATATTTCTTTACTCAAATCTATTTCTTTGATTGTTCCAACAGAGTCTATGTGTTTTGCTGAAGTTCATCTATCACAAAACAATTTACAGTACCTCACAAAACCTGATACCTGGGGTAAAATGTATTTATGTTTTCCTTGACACAGAGTGAACAACTTAAGTATTGCCATATCCCTAAGGCCTCGTTCTTTAGACTCACTCCTTTTAAGGGAAATACATGTAGGTTAGTCAGTGAAAAGAGACTATGATTGGGTAGCTCTGAGAACCAGTGAAGTATAGCCTGAACAGCAAATCATCTTAGATGAAGTTTTGTAGGGTTTAGGGTATTAGAATATAAATGCCTACAGCTTGTGTTATTAAGAACTGCTAAAGAGTTTTATAAGAATTAACTAATGACAAAATATGTTATGACCTGTCACTTGTGTCAATGATACTTTTTTCTCCTCTGAGTGAGACAAAACCGTTTTTATGCACATGACATATTGAAATGTACTCTATTATATACTTTACCTTTCATGTGCTGAGTCTTTAGCATAAAAAAGCATAAGGAAAATTCTGGATTCTTTTGTTATTGTTTTGTTTTAAACCAGTGTATCGGTTTTACAATCAAATCAGAACAATATTGTTGGAGAATATAGAGAAAATTTTCATAGTTCCTGTAATTTATTTATTAATATGTTGAAAGTAAATTGAAATTACATTGCCTATTTTTTTAGTGCCTTACAAGTGTCTGGGTTAGGTACTGGACCAAAAGAAATTTGAACTACAAGTAGACTACAGGAATGAAGAACAACCACTTTCCTAACAATTGGTTCAGAAAGAAACATTTCTCCTTTCCTACAAACACTCCCATGTCCCCTTCCACAATCCCCTTCAGAATCAGGGCATCTTTTTTCACTAACAGTTATTACATGCATAAATGTATATTTATATACATATATATATATATTTCTAAATATGACCTTTTCAGTGCACATAATGTTTCTGTGTTTTCTGGGCTGACTATTTAGCATTGTATAGCCAACTGTTGTGGTCTTCCTTGGAGAAGTGTAGAGTTGATGCCTTGTGCGCTTTTTCCCTGTGCCATTTGGCATGTATGTTGGTGTCATCCTTGTTCAGTTCACATTTGGAAATTCATGTTCTTGAGATTTTATGGGTGTAGCTTTACACATTGTTAGGAAACACAGTCTCCTAGTCTCCTCTGGCTCTTCAAATATTTCAAGCGTACTCTTTATCAATATTCCCCAAACCTTAGATGTTGGAGTGTTTTTATAGATGTATGCGCTGGGACTGGGCTACACAGCTCAACCAAATTTCATTATTTGTGGTTTTCTGTAGTTTTTTTGCTCAGTTGCAAAGAGAAGTTTTCTTGTTGAGGGGTGATGACTAAAATTATCTGTGATTATACTGACAAATGTTTATAGATTGTTGTTAAGGATTGTACATGTTTGCTGTATTGGACATTGTAGAGTTTCCTCCAACAATCATAATTTTTCTTTCTCTGAGTACTTAGCTATGTTTCCTGTACTAGGTCTGGTTTCCTTCTTCTAGAGTCCAATTAGAGAGAGCTCTCAGTTATAGGTTAGATAAGCATACCAGTGCCACTATTGTATCCTTAGGGTTGTTGTCATTGTTCATAGGTTTCTTTGCTGGGTAAGACTGATCCTTGCCTCCTTTCTTTGAGAGCTTGCATGATGCTTCCTGGTACCATGAATATTAATTTCAGCTATGAAACATTCAGGTCAGTTTCAGCTCAGGGTTCTTTTCGCTTGAACATTTCTATTTCTTCTTTTAAACAATTTAATTTTAAATCTATGAATGTTTTGGCTCTATGTATGTCTTTGTATTAACTGCATGCCTGGTGCCTAAGCAGGGAGTAGAAGAGAATATCAGAACACAAGGAACTAGTGTTAAAGAATATTGTGAGCAGTCATGCAAACTCCATGAATTGAATATGGAGCCTCTAGAAGAATAGCAAATATTGTTAACTATTGAGCCATCTCTCTAGGACTGTATGTTTTTATTGATTGACAGTTTGTGAGATTTTTTATCTTTGTTGTTTTCTTTTTACTTGTTTTGTGTTTGTGTTTAAATTTTCAGTTCTTTGTATTGTTTAGAACTAAGCTTGCTCATGAAATACAGCTATCAAAGAATCTGTCTTTTCTGTAATCTGTCTGATGACAGTGTTGACCATTTTTTCTGTTGCATGGAACTTTTTAATTTTTTGTAACTTTAATTTTTAAATCTAGTGCTATTTTTGCGTTGTTCAGAAAGAGTTTTTTTTGTGCCTATAGCCTGAAGTGCTTTTTACCTTGTTTTAATTTTTTTAATATTTCAATGTTTCGGGTTTTAAGTTAAGGTCTTTAATTCACTTTGAATTTATTTTTGGGCAAGTTGAAAGAAATTGATCTAATTTTATTTTTGTGTGGTAAATGTAAAGTTTTTCCAACATCATTTATTGAATAGGCAGATTGCCTTTCAAGTATATGTGTTTGGCATTTTATCAAAAAAATATGTCTAGCTGTTTAAGTTTATCTCTGAGTCTTCTATTGTGTTCTATCTCTAGATTTTGTAAAGATTAATGAAAATTTGATATATATATAATAGAAAATTTCTCATTCATAAAAAAATAAAATTATGAGAATTTTAAGAAGAATGGATAGAACAGTACTATGTCAAGTGAGGCAACACTATATCATTATGTGCAGATTCCAGATGCAAATTACCATATTTATGTGTACAAATGCTAAGAAATTAGAAATGGGCCCAGAGAAAAGGGGAAGATGATTCTTGGGGTGGGTACTGAGAAAAAATGGAGGAAATCTGATTGGAAAGTGGGAGGGGAATAAAGGCAGATAAGGCTCAGGGAGATTAGACAGAGGAGGGGAAGTGTGGATGATAGAGTCAATCTTAAGGAAACTTTTAATTGTATGTTATTAAAAAGTAAATAAAATATCAAGGCAAAAATATTGAAATATGAAAGACATTTTGACCAATCCACATGTTTATGATCAATATACCATTATAATTATATCATGTATAAACACAAGTCCGGTATACTTGTCCAGATATTTTTCCCTTACATAGATGGAAATACTCCATGTTAATACATTACAACCTTTCTCTAATCAAATAATGAGTATAGTTTTAATTAATATATCATAGAACTATAACTTTAAGAATTATCTGTGAAATAATCTATTTACTAAAATTTAATGTAATAATGTAATATAAAAAATTCCAATAAATTCCAATGGATCCCATTATATAATTCAATAAAAAGAAAATATTTTAAAATGGAAACTGTTTTACACAAATGAGCATGAAAACATAATACTATATGGGATGAGTATTGTAAATATTACAATTAGCTTTATGTTTATGACAATTTTCTAAAGCAATATTTTTTTCATTTTCTCAATTTAGAAATGGAAATTATGGAGAAGATGTAGCTTATATAAAGCCACATAGTACTATGGAATAGGGAAGTAAACAGTCTAACTGCAGCTTCCGGTGTTAATTGTGCAACTATTCTTTATTTATGAGAAGCACACACTTGAACACACACATACACACACACACACACACACACACACACACACATATATATACTTATTACATCAGGTATACACGTAGATTATTACATGTATATATATATATATATTACATATATATAATATATGTGTGTGTGCATACATACATGCATATATGGTTTTAGTTTACAGTTAATGTGTCATTTTACATTTAGTAGATTGGAAAATATTCTTTTTTTTTTTTTTTTTGGTTTTTCGAAACAGGGTTTCTCTGTGTAGCTTTGCGCCTTTCCTGGAACTCGCTTGGGAGACCAGGCTGGCCTTGAACTCACAGAGATCCTCCTGCCTCTGCCTGCCGAGTGCTGGGATTAAAGGCATGCGCCACCACCGCCTGGCTGGAAAATATTCTTTAGTGTTGTAATAATAATCTGATCAGTATTTTGAAATGAAAGCATGTATATTGTAGCTAGAGTTTTCTTGGTCCTGCCTGTCCCATGGTCAGGACAAATCTCTCTCACCTGCCAGTGCTGCAGCCACTCACTCCCAAACAAGTAAACACACAGAGACTTATATTGCTTACAAACTGTACAGCCATGGCAGACTTCTTGTTATCAAGTTATATCTTAAATTAACCCATTTGTATAAATCCATATCTTGCCACATGGTTCATGGCTTACCGATATCTTACATGTTGCTACTCATGGCAGCGGCTGGCAGTGGCTCCCTCTCTGCCTTCCTGTTTCCCTAATTCTCCTCTCTGCTAGTCCCACCTATACTTCCTGCCTGGCTACTGACCAATCAGTGTTTTATTTATCAGTCAATTATCCACAGCACTTTCCTTTTTGTCTTTTTTCAAAAAGGAAGGTTTCAACTTCAACATAGTAAAATTACATACAACAAAACAATTTTCAAGCAAGAATCACAGCTACAACATCTAGTCTATTTGTATTTGGCAAAATTAAAGAAGATATCCCATCTATCCTATATTTGTGAGTCTAAGGTTTTATATCTAACTTATCTTTTATCATAACTAAGGAAATTGTAACTATCTAGTCGTCAACTGCATCAAAGACCTGAGAAGAATATAATAATACCTGAGAAATGGGAGAAGGATGCAAGCAACTTTCAGCAGTCTTGCAAGAGTAGACAGAGACAGCTGGCAGCCTGAACAGTCACCTAATGTTCTTTTGTAAAGTTGGGGCATCTGTCTTCAGCCCACAGGTCTAGAGTCTTTCAGTCCCTTTTCTCTGTGTCCTGTAGAATCTCTGTCAGTTTCCTCCATGAAGCAGGATCCTGAAGGACCATTTCGCCAAGCAAAGTTCAGTGATCACCTTCCCATGGGTCCTGCATGTCTAGTCCAACAAGCAGTCTAGGCAAGAACAGTTTCTTGCCCAAATGGCTATTTTGCCAAGGTGAAGATAAACTCTATATAGAGTGTCTTCGATGCCTATCCTCCTCTCTGAAGTAAACTGGTGCTGTCAGAAGCAGACATGTCTCACTGTCCAGAAAGTCTAAATTTTTAAAACATTTTAAATGCCATATTCTGTAGGTCTTTGAAGTGTTTGAAGATTACCTATATACCTCAAATATATCTATGTATACCTAGAAGACTTAACTAACATGGCTACAAGTATGATTATCCTAGACAACTAATTATTATTCTATTTCTTAATTATCCATTACAATTTTAAATGAGTTATACAAACAAAATACATTAAACAAGAGTAGAAATATACACACAGTATAAAAAATTAACTTTAAATTTGTATCAATATACTAAAATATATACCAATGTAAAACATTTCAAACAAGTTGTTGCTCTTTAAAAGTAGGTTCATTAATCTACCCTTTCATCCTATCATATCTATATCATATCCCCTTTTCTTCTTTAGAAAGAGATTGCATTTATAATCAACCTGTTTTAAACAAAAATATTGTTTTTTTTCTGTCCCACACCAAAGGGCTCTTTTGATATGCATTTTGGCTCTGTGTT
>CABHPQ010151344.1:2849-25237 GCA_902168405.1 Peromyscus aztecus
AATTCTCCACAGATTTCCAGAGTGACTACATCAGTTTGTAATACTACAAACAGTGAATGAGGGTTCCCAAATCTTCACATTCTCATTTGCACTTGCTATTGGCCATTTTATTTATTATTGTGATTCTGACTAGGGTAAGATGAAATTTCAATGCTCTTTTTATTTGTGCTTTCCCAATTACTAGGAATGTAGAACATTTTTTGAGATATTTCTTAGCTATATTTTTTCTTCTTTTAAGAACTCACTGTTCAGGTCTCTGGTCCATATTTTTAATGGGTCATTCAGTTTTATTTTTTAATCTTTGATTTTTGAGTTCTTTATATATTCTTGTTATGAATCATATGTATAACTGGTCAAGATCCTCTCCTATTCTATGGGCTTCCTCTCCAGTTGTTTGTTTCCTTAGCTGTGTAGCCTTTAAGTTTCATGAGGTTCCTCTTGTCATTTGTTGGTCTTAAATCTTGAGCAAATGGAACACTATTCAGGAAGTCCTTTCCTATACCTATGTCATATATGATACTGCCTATGTTTTCTTCTAGAAGTTTCATGGCTTCATGTCTCAAGTTTAAGTCTCTGATTCATATGGGGTTAGTTTTTTTTTCAAGGTGATAAAACAGGATCTACTTTCATCTCTGCATATGGACATCCAGTTTTCTCAGCATCATTAGTTGAAGTATTTTTTTAACTCTAGATTATATTTTTGGCATCTTTGTCAAATATAAGATAACTGAAGTTGCATGCACTCTTATTTTCTTTCTTTGGTCCACATGTCTGTTTTGTGCCAGTACTATATTGTTGTTATTAGTAGGGCTCTGCAATATATCTTATTTTGGGTAACAGTTGTTTTGTGATTTTTAACAGTTTTTCTATATGAATTTAAGGTTAGTTTTTCCACTTCTTCAAACAATGTTTTGGAGACTTTTTTTCTTTAGATTTTGAAGACAAAGCCAAATCCTACACAATTAGGCTATCTATATCTTCCTATTCTACATGAAATTGCTTTAATATATATTTTTTCTAATTGGTATAATTAATTAGATTAACTACTGTATTAGTCAAGGTTATCTAGAATCACAGAACTTATGGAATGAATCTCTCTCTCTCTCTCTCTCTCTCTCTCTCTCTCTCTCTCTGTCTGAATGGGAATTTATTGGAATGGCTGCAGTCCAACAATGGCTAGTTATGAATGGAAAGTCCAAGGACCTAATAGCTACTCAATCCCCCAAGGCTGGATGTCTCAGCTGGTCTGCTGGATACTGAAGAAGGAATAAATGTGTTCACAAGACAAGGGCAAGCAGACAAAGAACAAACCCTTCCTTCTTCCATTGTCCTTATATAGGCTTCCAGCAGAATGTGTGGCCCAGATTAAAGCTGTGCCTTCCAGGCTCAAGATCTGGATCACAAGTGTGCCCTCCCTGCATTCTGGATTATAGTTCATTCCGGTTATAGTCAAGTTGACAGCCAAGAATAGCTATCATAGCTACTATTTATACTTTAGAGTAATAAATCTCTCTTAAAATCCTAAACTTGGCAACAAAATTCTATATTTCTTCCTTAATTTGTCTGGATATCCTGAGTTCCAGCAGCCATTATAAAACAGGAGATTACTTTGATTTCAGAGGGGGAAAAGAGAAAAAAAAGATTCTCTTATTTGTGGCATCACTTCTTATGTTTACTATTGTCATTTTGAAATCATTGTGCTTTACATGATGGAAGTTGCTGTTCTCAGACATCATTACTATGGAATATTAAATTTTGGCCAGAACTATTTTCTAGGTTGTTCATGTCTGAGTTTTGGATGAGACATCAGAATCTGGTAGTGTCTCATGGTTATGAAATCTTGTTTCTCCTTTTTGGATGGATTTTTGGATCTCTGTTATTGGTCACACTGACTTGTCAGGTTATAGATTAGATGAACTGATTCTGGGGTTCAGTCTTGGGAAATTCAGTGCTGATGTTCAAATGGGATATCCCAAGTTCTTCTGGCTTATCTTATGCTAAATGAATTTCCTAAGCCCAAGAGCATTTTTGTTCCTTTTGCCATCAATAATTATTTCTTATTAAACCAAACCTCACTAAGTAAATTAGAACCACTTTCCTCTGAATCTTTATTTTGTTCAAAATAGCTGAAGATAGGTTATAATATATTGCACAAAATGTCCAGAAAATAACTTAAAATAGTATTCTAACACAGGCTTCTAACACAGTTGTTTGTGTGCTCGTTCCCAGGTCAATTATTGCACTGTAGAATTTTCAACATTTTTTCTTTCTAAACCGTTTAGCCAGCTGTGTAATTTCCATCATTTCCTCATTTTCACTTTTAGAGACACTGTTGTACTATGTTTTTACTGAGTTATAATGGTATACATTCATTATTTATTTCAAAGTGCTAAGATTTCAGTATTGCTTTTTATAAATTTATGAGAGTTACGAGGCCAAAGCCAACACTAGGAAGTTACTTGGGAATGAGGTTCCTAGAAGATTCTTTCCTCATTTACATAGCTTGTATGATGAAAAATTTGCTTCTTTCTTATTTTTTAAATACTAAACTCCTGTTATGAAATACATTGAAGTGCCATAGATAAGATTTTGAAGATGTGTATCTTTTGCTTCTACAATGTATTTGTACTACATGGTCATTATTTTGAAGATAAATTTCTGAGGTGAAACCATTGCATTAATTATTTGTAACTTTTTAAACTATTATAAATATGTTTTCCTCAGTATTCTGGTACTAGTCTGTAGTAATTAGTAGGTTCAATGAAATGAATAAGTAGATTGTGTTGGGTAACTATGATTTTTAGTGTTCTCCTTATTAGTTCATCTGGGAATCTAATAACAACTTTAAAATTCAAACAAGTAATTATCTGTTGCTGGCTGCCTCCAGTTTAATTTTCCAAATAGCCTGTATCTGATTCCAAATTCTGAACAATTGATATGAAATCAGTTTCTTGCTGACCAATAGGCTGACTAAGATCTCCCATCTTTGTAATACCACAGACGACTACAGCTAAGATAAACTGGGGATGGTACTACTTCTCTTCCATCTGTGTCTTCCACTGAAAGAATTTCTCTCGTGTTTGTATTTGGACAGTGAAGTATCTCAGAATTGGCTGAAACATTTCTATAATGTTACTATTATTGAAAATTTCCAAACTGTAAGCACATTTCTAAGTGAGAATGCTGGGGATAGTCCTGACAGCAATATCCTAGACTGTCAAAAATATTAGACTGTCTTCCACAACTTGTTCTGTAGAGTCCTTCACATAGTTACTAATTCCTTGTTGTATAGTAAAATCTCCTTCGAAATGTGGAGTCTATCATTGTGCTACTAAACAGTGTCCCAGTTACAGTTGGATTCCTTCATTTATATATATATATATGAAATATTATATATAAAATATATAAAAAAATATGTGTTTATGTGTATGAGATACAGAGAGATATATATCTTAATTTTTAAAGGAGCATGAAAATTGAAGTGAATTTATTTAATAAAAAACATTTCACATATCCAACAATGCATTTATATCTATATGTATTAATTTATTTATATACTGTTCAAAACATGTTGAAAGAAAGAACAAGATGATATTAGATGCTGTTTGGCACATATCTCTGTATAATCTTGTGTTTGTTTTATTTAATTCAGAGAAAACAATTTCTTTAAGTGAAAAACAAAACCTAATAGTAATTAAGTATATAAAGTTTACAAATTGCTTTAGTGTCTTTCATTATGACTTTTATGATGTTCAAATTCAAATTCAATAGCAAGGTCCATTTGAAATTCATGACAGTGTTTCCAGTTTCTAGTTTTTGTCCTCAAAAGATGTAAGTATATTTCTTAGCTTTGAAAAATATTTCAGTTTTTGTTAAAGTTAGCACAAAATTTATTTTTGTTGAAGTTTCTTCCTTCCAAGAATATGTTTTGAAAAAGGTATTAGACATATTATATATACTGTCATGTAAAGCCACTGAAAATGAAGCAAAACAAAGGAAATAAAACATTATTTCTCACTATTATATAAAAACAAAATTGTTACTAAAGGCATTTGTGCCTGTTCCCTGACTCTTATATAAACTTTACATCCCAGCCTGTGATCAGACACTTAACACTCAGTGCAAGGAATAATGCCTTTGCCCAGTTTGACTTTAAATAATGAGTGACAGGGGCAAAATGCTTGGTGTATATGATGTCCTAAAATTTTCTCTTTGGAGCAGACAGGTGTCCTCAGACAAAAGAAAACAGATTCTCCAGACCAGTCTGTAAGAAATATGTTCTGGTAACCACAGGTTACTCATGGCTCTGTAATTACATTAGGTCTAGCTTCTGATGCTGATCAAGGATCCCCCAGGCATGCAGTGTCCTGAATGTGTGCAGACGCTGTGGGTTCTTTCTGAGGGTTAAATGAAGCTTCCACTATAGCATTCCTATTTCCATACTTCTAACAATCCCTGGAAAATGCATTGAAGTTTCCCATTATCTATCACTAGGAACCAGATATACAATATTTACATAATAAAACAGTGCCATCCATATTTCTTGAAGCTTAAAAAATGAGGAAGAGCTAGGAAGTGTAAATTAACAACTCATTTGACAGCCTACTGTTCTATCCAAAGTTATACTGTTTGTTAAATATGTGGTAGGTACCATGCAGAACCTCTAAGCAGCCATGAATAGAAGGCTTACAAGGCAATGCATACTTCAGTGTTACATTGGTTTTACTAGTAGCTGTTTATCTGAATAATGATAAAATACACTGCATGGAAAAAAAGCTGAGTGTGTTTCATAGATTGTGGTGCTCAGTATAATCATAAGGAAATAATTAAGCTTTTGCAAACTCAGTAGAAGGTGGTTTATATTGACTTGTTCTAGTCTCCTAATTGTCTGCTTTACATGTATATTAAGATAAAGAAAGCAGCCCAGGAATAGAGCTGAATGGCAAACCACACACTTAGAATCACAAAGCCAAGGACTCAAGAATGGCACTTAAGAAAACACATATTAGATGGTTTTAAAGATACAAACATACAATTTCCCCAGGTCCCCATTGGTAAGTTGTAGTTGAAAGTTTTTCAGGTCCCACCCAGCCCTCTGCCCCTGCAGACAAATCTCTCTCATCCATGCTCCCACAACTGCTCGGATCCAAGTAAACACACAGAGGTTTACATTATTTACAAACTGTATGGCCTATAGCTATAGCTACTTGCCAGATGGCTCTTTCATCCTAAATCAATGGCATGTGGCCATGGCATTACCTATCTGCTGACATCTTGCTCCTTTGGCTGCAGGCTTGTATCTCTCTCTCCTGACTATTTCCTGACTTGTAGTTAAACATTTTCCTATGTCTTGCCTAGTTGTGCAGCTGCTCACACCCAAATAAACACATAGAGACTTATATTATTTTTAAACTATGGCCATGGCAGGCTTCTTGCTAGCTAGCTCTTATATCTTAAATTAACCCAGAATTCTTACACATGTTTAGCCAGTGGCTTGGTACTTTTTCTTAGTTCTGTCTTATCATTTTGCTTGCTCTGTGTCTGGCTGGTGACTCCTGACTCAGTCCTTCCTCTTCCCAAAATTCTGCTCATCTCTCATCCTGCCTATACTTCTTCCCTAGCTACTGGCCAATCAGCATTTTATTTATCAACCAAATCAGAGCAACACATATTCAGAGCATACAGAAAGACATCCCACAGCAGTCTTTCTCCTTTGTTTTCCTGCTTGCCTCTAAGCTTCCTTGCCATAGGCCAAAGCAGCTTATTTAGTAACCAATGGGAACAACATATATTCACAATATAAAGAAAGACATCCTCCAGCAATATGTAGATACTTACAAATAACAGCTTTTTTTTTCTCTCCTCTGAAGACTTAATGAATAATACAGAGCATGTCTTCCTTCATGTGGATTCTAAGACTCATCATGGACAGGCCATGTATCACTTCTGAAGTGTTCAAACAAGACCATTGTGAGACCATTGATTAATATGCTACATTGCAAATTCACAATCACTTCATAATACCTCTATAATTAGAATATATGGACTTTCTTAGGTATTCAGACACATTGTACCTTTAATGTTTTTCTAATATAAAGCATGTTGAATATCATATGACAAAGATTGAAGATGTATAGACATTTAGCTTAGAAGAAAAGATAATTTACAGAGCAACAGATGCTTAATCGTGAGGATACATTTCATCTCATAAATTTACTAGTAGCATTGTGATGATATTTTGATTATTATGGTAATTGCATTAGCTGTGTGACACTGTATTGTGTCACAGTGAAGAAAAGTCTTATCTGAGACAGTTATATACCCCAGTTTCTAGAAGAGAAAAAGAATACTCCTTAACATTGAATCATACCAATCAGATTATATGACAACTGAGATGATACTGTTTATTGTAGAACAAATCCTAATAGTTCTTTTTTTTTTCTGGAACTGAGGACCGAACCCAGGGCCTTGAGCTTGCTAGGCAAGTGCTCTACTGTCATGGACTGGCCCATCGGGAGTACCACAACCATAGGAGAACCAGGGCTTGGGTAATCAGGAAAGCAAGGATTCGGCAAATGACAGACAGACAACACATTCAGAAGTGGTTTGAATCTGCTGTAATTTTACTTCTGTAAATCAGTAGTTTATATATAGAAAAGAAAACTATCAAGTCATACAAGGAACAACAAGAGCTTGGCAATAATTTAATTACATCATCTTTAAAAAAACAGCAAGCACACAATTATTAATTGGCGCAAGACATATCCCTTCACCCATAAGAACTTTATGACTCAAAGAGCAGTCTGTGTTTTTTAAACTTAGTACAGTCCCTAGACTTGTGTAGACTTTTTTGTGGTTGTAGCTGTGTTCTTTTTCTTATCTAGTTTATTATATACTTTTACTTTTTTGGTTCTCATGACCCACTTAGCCAATTTGGATGCTGTAGACCCTCTCTAAGTCTTTTTTTAGTTTTCTACCACATATCTCTTTTAATATAAAACCTTTTTATCTGTTGGAATATGGACTCTTGTACTTTTTTGCCTGTAAGGGGAAGGAGTTCTGCTGTAGTCCTTAAGTTTCCCATGTTGAACTTCTTTAACAGAAGGGCCCACCATCTGTCTCCTATGAAATAACTTTTTTTTTTAACCATAAATCACTTTAGTTGGGATTCTTAAAAGACTCTAGTGGGTGAGTGTTCATTCCTTAGAAGTGCCTGAATTATTATACTTTTTTTAATCTAGTGGCTTGGGGTCTTTAAGAAATAGTTTATTCTGTTATATTTGATTATGATCCATGTCTAGCTTCCCTTTCCTCCATAGTTCACAACCTAAGCATTTATTAATTTTGGCTGTCCTTCATAGATTAATTAGAACATTATCAGAAAAGCAGTTATACAGAACCCATAGCCCAGGGAGCTCATGATCTGTGAAGAACGTCTTCTTCTAGAGGGAGGCATAACACGGGCACTCTGCCAGGGACCTCCAGGGAGCTTAGTCCTGTGTGGGACACGTATCTCCCGTCCGCTATTATTGACATAATTGTTCATGTCACATGGACGACACTGGAGTTGGTGTGGCACTCTACCACTGAGTTAAATCCCCAACTCCCCTAATTGTTCTTAATAAAAACCCGGGACCAGATATCATGGTAAATGCTGAAAGATCAGAGAGACAAAAGAACAAGCCACAACCACCTCTCACATCACCAACTTCTCAGCCTAAAAGGGCTGAGCTCCTTTCTCCTCCTGCCTTTTAGTCCTTTCTCCACCCAGCCATATCTTTCCCTGTCTCAACCTCCCAAGTGTTGGGATTAAAGGTGTGTGCCACCACTGCCTGGTCTCTGTGGCTAACTAGTGGCTGGTTTGCCCTGTGATCTTTAAGCAAACTTTATTTGATAGATCATATACAAAATATCACCACAGTTTATCATTAACAATTTGGTTATCTTTGGGACAAATCCTTACTGACAGATTTTGAGAGGCTAGCTGGGAGACCAGCTCCCGCATTTTACCCCAGGGTATTCTTGAGGGAAGAGGGATAAGAGATTTAGGTAAAAGGTTAGAGGGGAGAGAAACAGATAGAAACACAGGATAGCCTCAGAAGGGCCTGGATCCTTATTCATTGGCCCTTCCAGTCTCTTCTAAAGGGCTATTTATAGGAATGCCAAGAGGTGGAACAAAATACCTCCCCCTAGCTTCGCCAAGTGTAGACCCTTCCAATCACCTAGAAACCATGCACATGGTCAAGCAATCCTCTAATGCAGCTCTGCTGGGTAAAGTAAGCTCAGGTCTCACTAGGAAACCTTTGTGGGCCTCTACAATTCCCCTTCTTGATATAAAAAAAGGGCTGCTCAGGCCCCTCAGATAGATTGTGTTTTTCTTGGGTCATCTTTCTTGATTAATTTTATATTCACTCATTTAGGAAGTTATCAAGAAGAAAGTTACCCACCTTTGACTGCCAGCCTCTGGCAAGAGGGGGTACAGAGCTTAATTTAGCTCTGACCCAGGTCCCTACTATGAGCTTGCAAATATCCATAATGATCTCCATAGCTGCCATGCCTCCCAGTAAAGGAGTAGAAGAAAGTAAAGATGGAATATCCTTATTGGAATGGGTTTAAGGTGGTTACAGCAGTCTTAGCTTCATCAAGCCCTTTTCCTGGATCAAAACTCTCTCATAACAGACATTTAATAAAATTTTTAAGAGACTGTTTGATTCCCTGGAAAAAACAGTCATTTCAAATCATTTCAAAATATCCATTCAAGTAAACAAAAACCCATGCTAATTATAAAAACATTTTTACAAACTAATTTGATTATGGGAGGCTTATTCTTTTATGGGAGGCCTACCCCTTTCTAAACAGAAACAGAAGGAGTGAAAACTTCTAGGAAGAAGACAGAAAAATTCCCCTAATTATGACACCTTCATTAAGTTTTCCAGGAGATACTGAGACCATAAAATTATGTTTTGAGCTACCATAAAAATTATTTAAATATATCTGAAGGTAAAAGTATAATAAAAACAATTCTAATATGAACATCATTATGTATTTTTTATAAACTCACATTCAACATTTATATTTTTATGAACTTATATTTAATATTTTCATTTTTATATTTAATATTTATATTTTTATATTCGATGTTTTATTATATATTTACATTTTTACAAACATATTCAAAAGGAAATGCTAGTTTACAAACTTATGCTTAAAAAAGAAATTCTGCCAGGCAACAGTGGTGCACGCCTTTAATCCCAGCACTCAGGAGGCAGAGCCAGGTGGATCTCTGTGAGTTCAAGGCCAGCCTGGTCTACAGTGCGAGATCCAAGACAGGCACCAAACCTATACAGAGAAACCCTGTCTCAAAAAAAAATATTCTATAGAAATGTTTTATGAACTTATCTAGAAGAATCTCTCAACAGAACTAACTTACATTCAAACTCTATAGGACCATTTTACAAACTTTTAGAAGGAATTTCTTTTTTTGTTATTTTTTTGAGGGGGTGGGGGTTTCGAGATACGGTTTCTCTGTGTAGTTTTGGTACCTGTCCTGGATCTTGCTCTGAAGACCAGGCTGGCCTTGAAATCACAGAGATCCACCTGGCCCTACCTCCTGAGTGCTGGGATTAAAGGTGTACGCCACTGCCGCTGGGCTAGAAAAAATTTCTTCTTTCTATTTTTTTAATGTTTCTTAGTTGTTCAGTTTATTTTGGGGAAAAAAACCCACATGAACATGTGGTCAGGTGCCATATTTGGTAGGGGTGTTCATGTGGTCGGGGGCACCATCTTAAATAAGGGCAATCACGTGGTCAAGCTGCCATCTTAAATAAGTTCAAAACAGACAGGTCATATGACCTCACCACCATCTTTACTAATGGCACCGGGAAGTCCACTCCCTGACTCAAGTTATGGACAGGGCACCAGGCATTCAAGCCCTCTAGTCGCAGTCTGGTGTTCATTCTTCTGCAGCCACTAGCATGGGCAGGGCCTGGAGAAGTATGCACTCCCCTCTGGGGCATCAGCAAGACCACATGCAGGTGGAATCATTATATTAAGATTGAAAAATTTCAGACCTTAACATTAATACAATTCTGATACTTTGGGTCACAAACTCAGGATTTTAAATTTTCCTTGGTTAGTTATTACCTGCTTTCCTATAATTTGGATTTCAATACTGATTGGTAATACTAATGTATCTAAAGTTTATGTCATTTTGTAAGATAATTCATATAGGCCTCAGAGGATTAAAAGATTCATAAAACCTGGATCCACTTCACAGAGGTTGGAAGGACTCCAGATAAGTACAGCCTGGTCTTGGGACTCCTGCTCTTCTTAATTACTAAGAGTATGGGCCTAAAAATTCCAAATAAGTTCATAAATTTTAACTTCTGCTCCTAGTTTAAATTTGTCTCAATAAGTTTCCCCTTGCTTGGGAGACACCTCCAAGCTTCAGTTGCTTACTACACTGCTCTGGATTTGCAAAAAGCTGACATGGACCAGCTCAAACAATGTGATTGTTCCCTGTCTCTACAGCTGGGTCAGATAACTACATACTTCTGACAAATGCCCTATTGCCCAGTCTTTGACTGGCCTTTCAGCCTTTGACAGGCCTTTCAACCTTTTTGGGGGCCCTGACAACAATACCCAATGCCAGCTTGAAGCAGTTCCAGAAGAGAATACATCATCCCATGTTCCCTGTCCATCATAGGCTGAAATGCTGGGTCAAAAGGAAACCCACTGGCATAGAGGACCAAATGGCTTTCTAATGCCCATTGATATTTATTAATTAAAATGGTTCTACAACAAGATAAGATGCTTGACCTTCTTTATGCAGAACCAGGGAGGTATTATTGTATGACTTTAAGAAATTATTATTTTTATATAAATCATAGGGTAGAGTTTCTGGTCCACCAAGAGGATCCTTTACCTCTTCTCAGAAGGTCCTTTTCTCAGAGTTGGGCTGCACCCTGACTCACAAGCCCCTTTTATCCTGTTCTCATTCGGCTCTGGGATCTTTCCCCATCACTCTTCTTTGCCTTCTCAGAAAACAGCTTAAGAAATAATTATTTTTATATAATTCATTCAGGATTATAATCTGGCTGTACTCAAAGATCAGCCTCCCTTTCCTTGCTAACTTCATTAAGCTATAACTAACTGGGAAACCTGTATATTCAGATTTAAGTCATATATATGCTCTCAAAGTTATAAATACATCTAACAGATTTTGTTCCCCCAGTCCTCAAGCACCTGTAGAGATCTGAGAATATGGCATTTAATATAAAAGCTTTTTATGATGGAGAGACATGTCAGCTCCTGGCAGCATCCTGTATCTGCTCCAAGAGGACAGATGGCCTCAGAAGAACTTCCACCCAGAAGCTCATGGCAAGGCCGGCCTTGCAGCAAAAATCTGAGATTCTGTCTAGACTGTGAATAAGTGGAACAATGGAAGACTGAGTGCCCCCTATTGCAAAGTCAAGGTGGGTCAGTCTCCCCAAATTTCTACTCCACAGAAAAAAATTCTGTCAGATCTTCTGGGCCTATCAGCTGAACAGGTGCTGCCTTTGGGGCTTCTGTTCCCCCCAATGACCACGGAGAGACTTGGGGTTGCTGCCTAGGTAGCTGGAAAGCTGTCTCACTTTTTAAATTTATCCTTTTCAGTTCTGACGATGTTTGATGACTAGGGTATCAGTTTAATAACCCCAACCCTAGGATATATATATATACATACATATATATACATATATGTACATACACACATATATATACATATATGTGTATGTATATATATACATACATATATGTGTATGTATATATATACATACATATATACATGTATGTATATGTATACATACATATATGTGTATATATACATATATACATATACATGTATATGTATATATGTATATGTATATATATGCATATATACATATATGTATATATACATACATATGTATGTATATATGTGTATGTATATATATGTATGTATATATATATATATATATACTCTCCAATTACAGACAAGTATGACTCATTCACAGACTTTATGGTACAGGGAAGACTGGTTTCAGATAACTACAGAGGTTCAAAGTTTTAACAAGTGGTTTTTAAGATTTTTAACCCCTTTGCTATGATGTAAATCCATTCCAGCTGTCTTAGAGATACTTACAAATTCCTAGGAAAAGTTCTGCTAAATCTCTTCCAGCTGTCTTACAGATACCTACAGGCTCCTGGGAAAAGTTCTGCTACTGCATCAAGAAATCTGGTTTGATGAAAACTAACAATTTCCAGAGGCCATTTCTGACCCCACCTATTTTTCGAGCATATTTTGTAGATTCACTGTTTCCGCCTGACCTCCAGAGAAATAGCAGATGCCATGATTTCTATACTTCTGATTTGGCACGCCATTTCCCCCAAGCTCTTGGAATATCACTGCTGCAACCTGCTTTCTCAGCTCCCTCAAGGAATGTTCCTGAGATCTTCTGCTGTGCATGACTCCTGGTTCCCCCTTCCCACTTAGCCCTTTGTCAGCTTAAAGCAGTCTTGGGAATTCAGCGCCCTTGTTTGCCTACTTACTTCCATAACTCACCTCTTTTTATAATAATCAAAACAGAGGAATGTTAGTATTCTAACCCACCCCTTGGAAACCTGTCCCTTAGGGCCACCCTGTGTCCTGACTTAAAGGAAAAACTTCTTCCCTTCCTCTCTCTCTCTCTCTCTCTCTCTCTCTCTCTCTCTCTCTCTCTCTTCTCTCTCTCCATTCCCTTGAGGTGTGCATACCTCTGCTTTCTCTCTCTTTTCTTTCTTTCTTGTCTCCCTCTTTCCTATCTTTCCCTCATCTCTCTATTATAATAAAATCTCCACGTGGGTGCAGCGCCTGTGTGTTTAGAAGAAATTTCTTAAATGAACTATTAACAACACAGGAAGTACGGACATCATTTTTAAACTCCAGAGTTTATAGTGAGCTTTGATATCATTTTGAACATTTTTTTTTTGAGGATTTGAAGTCAGAGCCTAACTTATCAGTGTTTCTAAGCTTAACTGAGGGCAAAATTTTCTCTTAATTTTTTAAAGCTGATTTTTAATGTTATCATGAGAATTTTTAATGATGTAAGATTTCTTTTTTAGGATAGATCCTCTAACTGTCCCCGTTTGTCCTTTCCCCCCAAGATGTGGAGTCTCTGATGTCTTAATCAAGGCTCAATATTTTGCTAATTGTTTTTATATTAGTAGCCCCTCCCTGGGTCCTGTATTGCCTCTCTCATGGCTCCATGTTGGGGGGATGTTTTTCCTATTTGGCTTTTTGTCTGTATTTTTTGGGGTGTAGGCTCTGGCTGCAGGGGATTTGGGCTCTTATTTATATTGGCTTGAAGGAGAGACAGGATTAGCAAAGAGAATTTCTTATGGTTTAAAAAGTTGGGTTTTTTTAGGGCAATTACAGATTTTTCCATATTGATAGGTGTTATTTTTGGGTAAATTAAATTTTTGTCTTTATAGAAAGAGAAAAATCTCAGAAGGAAAGATCTGAAAGCCTTTAGTGTTTTTAGAGAGAGAAATGAAATTGTTAAGTTTTTCTTTAAGAATTTTGTCTTTTAAATTTTGGCTTTATAGTCAAATGGAAATTAATTTTGATTATATATTGTTTTTATACAGTGGCAGCATCAGCAGATTATTTTTTTTAATTTTCATAGATATAAATTAAGAGACAGAAAAAAGAAAGAAATCTAGATAGAGAAAAATATATGCTGTAACCTAATGTTTTAATTATGGCATTTTATCACCTAACTTTTATTTTCAAGAATAAAATATGATCACCTTAATTTTTAAATTTTTTTATCAGGCATATCTCTTTATATCCATAATGCCCCCTCTCTTTTTTTCACCAAGTCCCTGGTCCCTGTTAGGGCCTCATCTTTAGGAGGCCAGCTGGGAGATTGGCTCCCACATTTTACCTCTGGGTACTCTTGAGGAGTAAGGAATAAGACATTTAGATAGAAGGATAGAAGGGAGAGAAACAGATACAAACACAGGATAGCCTTGGGAGGGCTTGGATACTTATTCACTGGCCCCTCCTGTCTCTTCTGAAGGGTTTTTTTTATAGGAATGCCAAGGAGTAGAGCAAAAGACCTCCCCCTAGCTCAGCCAAGTGCAGACCCTTCCAAACACCTGGTAACCACACAGGTAGGTGGTCAAGCAATCCTTTAATGCAGCTCTGCTGGGTAAAGCAAGCTCAGATCTCACTAGGAAATCTTTGTGGGCCTCTACAACAGATATCATTGTACATAGACTAGCAATTAACATGGACATTTAGCATTTAGTTCAGTGTTAATTAATACAAGCAGAGGAGTAGGCATACAAGCTTCAGGTAAATCAAGTACCAAATCTATATACACTACAATAAATAAGTGCAGTCCATGTATATTCATTATTTTTAATTTCTGTTTTTCATCTGGAATGGGATCTTTTGTGGTATAGTATAGATATTGATAGTATAGTTATATACATGAATATTTACATACATGCTTTTATGTATTCTATCAAACTCCCTATAAGATGTACTGACACATGGTCTAATTTCAGCCTCTTGATCTCCCTTGCTTTACTCTTCTGAGAATTTTGCCTCATATATTCACTAAGAGTTGGCCTAGGGAAACAACCTGATTCTTGAGAATCTTGGTTATAATTTTGATTAAGTGCTATAAATGAATAATTTCACCAAAATAACGAGAGAAAAACTCACATATATATATTAAAAATACAAAAATTCAGGTCTGATATGTAGAAGTAACATTTGAAATGTATAAAATTGCCTATTAATGATTAAAATAACCAGTGTTGTTTTCTGTTCACTGTAGAATCTCATTGGGAATAATCACTGAAGAATTCATTTGGTAAAGTTCTTATATTTCATGATATTTTATGAGGGAAAATCTTAGAAACTTTCTCTCAGAGGCACTAACAACAGCCTCTTTCATTTGAGAGCTTTGGGCCTAAACTCTCCTTAATATGTTCTCTGAATTTCTTGGACATGACAAGTATATGGGCTGTATCTACCACTGAGATGTAAGAGACTCAGTATCTAAGATTCCTCTTTATCAAAGCTTCCAGAAGGAACTAATTCTCCACTCCTTCCTAACCTCTTCTCAATTGCTAAATGTTGCCTCTTATAGTTACTGTAACTGTCATGCCCCTATCCTATTGTACCATTGCAATTTTCAATACTTGCTCAAACAACACTTACAGTGAGTACTTTGCTAAAGTAACTGCTATCCTGTTTCACTGACCTGTCAGATTTGCTACTAAAACAGAAATTTTCAAAGAAACTCCATCTTAAATTATCAGATTCTGGAAAGAATTTTTGGTGACTTTGAACACAGAGTTCCCTGCTCAATTGAAATGACATTTTTAAATATTGTGGCATCAAGAAGAAAAAATTCTCTAGAAATTTTGACAAAGTAAGTTCTGAATTTGATCCCTATGACTTGTATCACAGTATAACAAAAATGACAACTATAATGGTTCTTGGTGTAAAAAAATCTTCCAATTCCTTCAGAGATTTGAAAGAAAATGACAGAGCTGTTTCATTTCATCTGCCTCATGTCAGAATGCTGTTTAAGTTATTCTTTCCCTTCACATTGCTAACGTTTATTCCTTCTCATTGAGCTACTGGTAGCCTCAATGAATGACTGAACTGTGTATAGATGACAAATAAATATCTTAAAATGAAACAAGCCTATAGCATGATCCTTCTACTAATATTCAGAATTGGAAGTCTGAAAACTCAGTAAAAGAGAATAGGCAGGCATCATTGTAGCACAATGGGACTATGCTTTAAAATCTGGTCCTGAGTCATGTAACAGAAGTACGAAGACCCCATCTGATTCTTCTGAACTCTAGAGAGCTATATCCCAAGGCACTAGTGCATCCTAGTTAGGGGAACCTAGTTTGAGATTTAGGTACTGAGAAATGGTATAAGCACAGTGACTTATAGTACAAAAGCTGAGGATGCTGGATTCAGGATATGGGTATATCAGAGACTATGTGGGCATATGACAACCTTGGACAAAGTCACTTATATAAGATCCAAGTTTTTGGAGTAAATCACACTGAGGAAACTTGTATCAATGTAAAGATAAGTATGTCTGTCCTTGGGGCCAGAAGCTTCTCCTGCAACTTTTACTTCCAGATATTTAGATTTCTCAGAGAATTTTAATAAAACTGAGAGCTTTATGCATCTGGAAAATTAAATTGCTCCATCAGGTTAGCTCTGATCATCCAGTTCTTAGCCATTTCTATGGAGTATTTCCAAACAGGAGCTGTATTAGCTACTTTTCTATTGCTGTCATAAAACACCATGACTGAGGTGAGTTACAGAAGGAAGGGCTTACTTATGGTTCCCGAGGGACGAGAGTACATCATGCCATACAAGTGGCAGCATGGTAGATAGTGCAGGATGCTCAGGATCCACATTGTGAATTGCAAACCTGAGGAAGAGAAAGCGACTTATAAATGGCACAAGTATTTAAACTCTTAAAGACCACCTCCAGTGACATACCTCCTCCAGCAAGGCCATACATTCTAAACCTACCCAAATTGTACTGTCAACTGGGGACCATGAATTCAAACATCTGAGCCTATGTGGGATATTCTGAAACAACCACAGGTGCCAACACAGCAATGTGAACAATTTATTTTTAAAAAATTATTTGCTTTGGTTTTGAGTCCTTGGTTTTTTGTTTATTTGTTTACTTGTTTAACTTATTTTATTTGACTTTTCTTTAAGAAGATACTAAGTCTGGAAAGATGGTTCAGAAGTTAAAAGCAACTGTTCTTCTTACAGAAGACCCAAGTTTGGTTCTCATTACCAACAAGGTAATGCCAGACCATCTGTAATTCCAGTTCCTGGGGATCTGATGCCATTTTCTGATCTCTGTGGGCACAGCAAATGGAGAGCACATAAATACCTACATTCAGAAAGCACACTCACACATATAAAATAATAAATCTTTTTGAAATTTTTTTAAAGAACAAACTGAAAGTTATATAGTTCTCAATTCAAGAAATGCTTATACACCCTACTGCGGTACACAGGTTTGCAGATGGGAGCAGAAAAGTCAAGAACTCAGGTCCAGCTTTATCTATATAGAGTTTTTGGTTTCTTTCTTTATTAGTTTGTTTATTTTATGCACAACAGTTCTGGAAAAGAAGGAGGAAGGTTGTAATGAATGCATTGAAGCTGTCCTCTCTAGTGATATCTGTGCATTATGTTCTCTATATTGTGGGTTAGGTTATGCAGCTTTATAAATATCACTGCTTAAATCATTATGGTAAATTTTCATATATTATATTATCAACTGACATTTGAAATAACTTCAACCTTCTCAGTCCAAAGCTATTGATTTTTCTTTGGAGACAATGAATGCAATATCTAGAGAGGGATACTAGACCTAGATGACTATCTACATGTACTCTCTCATCTGTAGTTCCTAGCTTCAAATACTCAGATGAGAGTATAAAACATGGAATGGCCACAAAAACTAGTAAAATATAAAGTTATCATGGGGATCGAGGCTTGAGAAAGGAATAGTAAAATATGGTAGCTTCTATGAAGAGGAAAAGATGAAAACAGGGAAGGGATTCCTAAACGAGGACGGAGTGGGGGGAGGGAGTGCATATAGAAGGAAAAGGAGGGAGGAGGGACCAATAGCACCAAGGTTGCTTGATAAAGTCTCAAGGAATAATTTTATTTTATATTTACTTAAATTTATATACAATTCATAAAAATGGATGCACACACACACACACACACACACACACACACACACGGCTTAAATGAAGTTACAGCACTTGGGCTAACAATGTTCCTCGCAAGAACAATAGACTAGCAAATATCTCAGTATCAACAGTCACAAGAAACCTTCTTTTGAGTGGTTGGTCAGGGATATCTTTCATATATATATCTCCCCTTTATCATATATATATATATAATGTGCATAACTACATCAAACATATATATATATGTATATATATATATAATAAAAAGGGATTTATTAGAGTGGCTTACAAGCTGTGGTTCAGCAGTAAGTCTAATAATAGCTGTTTCCTGATGGGAAGTCCAAGAATCTGATAGCTGTTTAGTCCACAAAGCTTGATGTCAAGCTGGTCTTGTATTATGTGTTGGAATCCTGAAAAAGTAGGTACTAATAACAATGAATGAATGTCTTATCAACAGGATAGATGAACTTATCAGTGAGAGTGAGGGCAACCAGGCAAAAAGCAAAGGCTTTCTTCTTCCATTCCCTTTATTTCATTCTTCCATTCCACACCACTAAAAGGTGTGGTCCAGATTTAGGGTGAGTTATCTGACTTCAAATGATTCAATCAAAGAAAAAAAAATCCCTCACTGGTGTATCCAGATGATTGGATTTTAGTTGATTACAGATGTGGTCAAGTTGACAACAAAGATTAGCCATTGCACTGCCTCTCTTTAATAGCACTCCATAATCAACAACTGAATGATGGCAATAACAATAAGCATGCTAAAGTGCAAGGGGGAAAACCTATGGGGCTCATACCTCTCCAAAGAACTATAGGAAACTAATGACTGCTTAGTGAGGAAGAATTTATTTCTCCCAGGAGAGGGCCCCTTATTGGTTATTCAATACAATGTAGTCAACCCTGATACTATGTACTCATAAAAAAATTAACTCCATAGGATGCATTTATTTTTTTGTTTATCTGATATATATATGTATATATATATATATATATATCATGTATGATATATATCAAAGCAAAAGAGGCTATCAATATAAGAGTGGAGGGAACTTTGGAGGAGTTGAAGAGAAGAATGGTGAAAGGAAAGTGATGTAAGTATATTTTAATTAAAATATAAAAATATGTGAAAGGAATAAGAAAGCAGAGTTATAAATAGGATTTATGTGTTTAATCTTAGGAAATAAACTGTTTTTCAGAGCAGTTCTAATGCAACAGTGGAGATGGTTCATTGGATGTTTGTCACAGTGAGATCAGGATTCAGAAAAATAGTACCACTGTAAAAAGATGAGCAGAAATGATGGCGAGCTTTAATCTCTGCACTTTGGAGGCTTAGCCAGGTAACTTCAAAGACAAATTAGTTAACTAGACTAGTTGTAATCTTTGAGCTCCATGCTCATTAACAGAACCTACCCTAATAAAATGGAAAGCAATTGATGAAATAGCCAATATTGACTTGATATTCAACTTCAGGTCTCCATATGCGTGTTTACCCATGTGCACAAGCACCTATACTCTCTTCTTGCAAGTCTGCACAGATGTAGATATGCATACATACTTGCACATATAAGACACACACACACACACCTGAAAAATTTAGAACTAATATATTGACTAGAATTTTCATTTAAAAAACACAGGGCTCCTCTTGGTTTGACACTTTTTGGTGTTTTTATGAAGTTTTACAATTTCTGATGTTAGTATCCTTGTTATTTCTTCTGAAGTATTTAAAGTATAAAAGCAGGAGAAGGAAATGATGTTCTTTACCTTCACTAAAATTTTAATGCCACTTTATTTAATAAGGTTTGAAGAATTGTCCTCTTTTATATTTTACTAGTATTGAATTGTACTCCTGTGGAGCATTTCAAAGTACAAATTCTTTTCATGAGACCTAATCTTTTTTATTCACTAACATTAAAATACTGGTTTTATATTATGAAAACTCACCCAAGACTTGAGAATCTCCTAAAGAAAGCTCTATTAATGCACAGTAAGCTCCTTTGAAGTTGAATTTTGCCTTTGAAGACTTTCATATCTTTGAACTCAGCCCTTGCTAATATATTTGTAATCAAAGGGGTTGAAAGTGTTAGTTGTATTTTACCACTGAAGAACACCCATTAAATATTAGTCATATTGGTTCATCCATGGTCTTGTTACTAATTTAGATTTCTTTTTAAAGTCATTGTTCTGTGAATAATGCAAGCTATTTTTTCTTCTCTTCTTTGTCCTATTTTTCTAACAAGTGCTAATGATCATTCTATCTTCTGTAGCTCATCCTTAAATATTTACTAGGGCTACTTTATGTCAGGACATGCTGAAAACAAGTGACATAGGCAGGATGTTGGTGAGCATGTTTCAGTATGGTGTACCAGTTACTAGATTCAGATATGTGTGTGTGTGTAACTCTTTATTAATAGAAAAGCAAGGGTAAGGTTATATTTTCATGATTAGAGAATAGATGTTCAGAGATCATATTTTGTATCTTGAGTTTCACACACTTTGGGAGCAGAGGCACTAATTTTCTTTCTGCTGTACAAAATTTTCAATCATAGCTGAGCGATGGTGGCACATGTCTTTAATCCCAGCACTTGGGAGGCAGAGGCAGGCAGATGTCTGTGAGTTTGAGGCCAGCCTGGTCTACAAAGTGAGTTCCAGAATAGCTAAAACTTACACAGAGAAACCCTGTCTCAAAAAAATTAAAAAAATTCAATCATATCTATATAGCAAACAACCTTGGAAATTAGAATGATTCTCTAACTTATATACTATTCAGTATAATAAAAAAATTTATTCATCCCCATGACAAAGTCAGGCATATTTATTATTGATTAGAAGACATTTAGATTCCTTAAGTCCTTTTGTTCTTGTACTATAATTCATATAAACTGCATAGGGCCAGCCTCATGGGATACCATTGGTTCAGTATGGCAGAACTGAGACTGAACTAAATAGGGAATATATAGCTATAATGGCAAATACTTTGCTATGAGCATCAGAATGGCTTTTATTAGTGATCTTCTGCAATCTTGTCTATTGTCAGCACTTATGAAACAATAGCAGGTTTACTTCCCAAGTAGGGTAACACATAATGCCATTCCTGTATTTTTTATTTTGTTTTATTTTAATCTTATTATTTGAGACAGTGTCTCACTATGTGTACCCAACTTTCCTAGCAGTCACTGTGCAGACAAGGCTGGCCTCAAACTCACAGAGACCCACCTACCTCTGCTTCTGAATACTGAAATTAAAGGTGTATACTACCATTTAATTCACCAATTTTGATGGTGGAGCACTCTATTCATTACATTTGTCATGCTATAACCAAACTATCTAAAATTGTCTACTTAAGGAAGGAAGGAAGGAGTTGTTCGGGTGCAAGGTTTCGGTCCATGGTTGGGTAGGTGAGACATAGAGCAGAAGGCTTCACATTCTGATGGAAATTATGGTGAAATGTAGATAAAAAAGGAAGGCTGCCATGATTTTCTTTATTTCAGTGTGGATGTCAGTCTATCTCATCTATTATTTTGAGGACTGTGCTGTTTTGTTGTTATTTTTAAACGAAGTGAGGTTAATAGTTTTCTCTCATTTTCTAATTGTTGAACATTTGTGGTGGCATTGTGTTCCCCAAAATATTGTGCACCCTAATAAACTTATCTGGGGTCAGAGACAGAACAGCCACGAGATACAAAGGCTAGAAAATGGTGGCACTCACACCTTTAATCCTAGCACTCCAGAAGTAGAAATCCCTCTGGATCTCTGTGAGTTCAAGGCCACATTGGAAACCACCAGGCATGGTGACACACACCTTTAATCCCAGAAAGCGAGCCTTTAATCCCAGGGAGTGGTGGTAGAAATCAGAAAGGTATATAAGGTGTGAAGACCAAAAACTAAAAGCATTTGACTGGTTAAGCATTTGGCTGTTAAGCTTTCAGGCTTTGGAGCACAGTTCAGCTGAGAGTCATTCAGATATGAGGACACAGAGGCTTCCAGTCTGAGGAAACAAGATCAACTGAGAAGTTGGCCAGGTGAGGTTAGCTGTGGCTTGTTCTGTCTCTCTGATCATCCAGTGTTCACCCCAATACCTGGCCCCGGGTTTGATTTTATTAGTAAGAACTTTTAAAACTCCTGTTACAAATATTTATATCAATAATGAAATAATCTTCAGAAGAATCTTACTTTTTCAAGTTTAGGATATGGCCATTTTAAAGGTTTTTGATACTTAGGAAAGCTGTAAGCATTGTACTTAGTTATACAGCTGTTAGTTTTGATTTTTCCATTCCCACCTTATTTAACACTTTAGATATTTTTTCATGATTTGTTTTTCACATTGTGTTTACTTTTGGAAGAAATGCTTATCAAGATGTCTTTCTGAAATTCACATTGTCTGAACTAAATTTTCAGGAAATACCTTCATGGCTCTATACCTGCTTATGTGAGACACTACTCTTAGGTGTATACAAGGGAGAGCAGTAAAGAAACTGTTGACATTACTGCTCCATGATATGGTTAAGGTTTTTATTAGAGAGGGAGAAAACAGCCAAAGGCATCTGAAGAGTCCAGAATGAACAGATAGACAGACTGATAGATAGATAGATGTTAGGTAGATAGGCAGATTGATG
>CABHPQ010151344.1:25337-39869 GCA_902168405.1 Peromyscus aztecus
GGAGGGAGGGAGGGATCTAGTGAATCTAGTCAGTTTCAGGGACTGCGTGAAGCTCTTTTGAGTTCCTTACTTCCTAAGTTTAAAGAGTTTCTTTACAGGATTGAATGTTTCATGTCTTGTTAGAACATCCTGCTTCACCTTCCCTTTAATATCCTGTGTCTTAATGAGCTTCCCTCCATACCAGACCTTTTTTGTCTGGGAAGAAATTTCTACATTTCACCTGCTTCTCTCTTTTTTCTTTTAGGATTAATTTAGAAAACATTTCCCAAGACAAGAGCTTTTTACTCCTATGGTTTATTATTACCATGCTTATTTCCTTTGTGATATTATGGATTAATAAGTATTTTGCTATTGAAAAATAATGCTTTATACACGTACATACAAACACACACTCTGAAATAAGCTTTAAGTCAATCATTCTTATCTTATTATTTCCTTAGGAAATTCACATATATATTTGTTTTTAAAATAATTATCTTCAAAACAGTTTTTTTTAAACTTTTCTTGTCAGTTTTGTATGTTTTAATCATAGTCACTGAAGGGACTCTAGCAAGCTCAAGCATGGCAAACATGGCTCCAGCAAGCCTTGCTCTTCTCCCTTATTCCCTCTGTCTTGCTGAAAAACTATTATATAACCTTTCTAAAGCTATCCATCAAGGTCTATTCCTTTATTTGGCCACATCCTCCTCCCCAGGCTGATTACTAAGGTCCAGCTATAAAGGTATTGAAATCTAACAATCAAAAGTCATCTTAGACTCACCTAATTAACATGTCAACTAAAATTATACACCTCATCCTAATAGGGTTTCCCTTTTCCCCTTTGTAAAGCACTGTTTTTTTATGGGTCATGTTTGTCTCCTCTCTATCCAGAGGCAGTCCTTTGTCCGCTGGGATAAATACCCCTTCCCCTTCTCCTGCATTTTCTATCTCCTGTCTTTGTCCCTTATCCCTTCCCTCTCTCCCTCTCTGGTCCAGATAAAATTTCTTTTTGCTGAGAACTTGTTCTTGAGGGTCCTGAGTCGATACTTTCCCTTTCAGTCATCCCTCTTACAACTCTTCCCAGATCCATTCCACAGTTAACTACTCATTCAACTGTGTGTGTTTTTTCCCCTAAACCCATCATGCCCAATTTACACTGCCCAAATATTCTTGGATATGTATCCTTCTGTTAGAAAGTGTTTGAGTTATCAGAGGCTATACTTTCAGAGAAAAAAACACTTCTCCTGTTGCCAATAATTTGTCAGCTATGTGTGGGCTATTTGTGGCCAATTTCCCTCTCTAAGCCAGGCTTTGATCTTCTTTGGGCTTGTATATATCTTGTCACAGCCACCATGAGTTCATGTACGCAGCTGCACTGATGTGTCTGGAAAACTGTTTCCTATAGTCACCCACTATATCTGGATCTTGTATTCTTTCCACACCACTTCCACAATTATTTCCACTTAAGTTTCAGCATTCTTCAGTTTCTTATATTCTGTACATTAGCCAGTTGTGGTTATTTGTATTAATCACCATCTACTGAAATATAAATTTATCTGATAAGAATTTGGTTAGTCTATGGGTCTAATGGTAAGTCATTAAGAATTGATTTAATACTATGTCCATTAACTGAATAATAATAGTAACATGATGATGAACATTATATTTAAAGGATAATTTTACTGTGTTGGGCTTGTAAAAACAAAACCAATTTTTTTAGCTTGTATGAGTCATGAGGATGTTGCTTCTGCTTTGAATGTACCCTGTCAGCTGGCCTGAGGTAGACCACTTACTGGTGCAGTTGGGTTTTTCTTAAAAAACAAGTGGCTGATTGTTGTGAAATATTTCACTACCTCAGCTATTCCTTCGAGGTAATAGGTCACAAGATTGAACAGGCTAACTGCTAAGTTCTGCTTTTATTTTTATGAAAGGCTTACTTGCTTGGGTGGCTGAGACACTTGTTAGATGTCTACTATAAAATTAAGTCTTGCCCGAACCCAGGTGGGGTATGAGTTAATTTGGCTTCCCCAAGTTATAACTGTGGGTTTGCTTTAATAATCCTATGACTAACAGTAGCCAGGGCCTTACGTAGAGATCTCTTTCTGGTTTGGACCTGGTCAATCTCTTTTAATAAACAAAGCTTCAGTCAGACAGGTGATTCTCTGAATGACCTCAGACCCATAACAGCAGATTCTTTCCTAGGGCCTCTGACTCACCTACTATGTCAGCATCAATTATTATATAAAGTAATCTAGTATTATGGTCCTCAAGATTGCTAATTTAGCTCTCCTATAATCAAACTATTTTAAGATGAGGTTTTAATTTTCATAAATGAGATTTTATTTTTATTTTTCTCAAAATTTCTATTCAGTACTCTCAGTCATGATGGTACTGCTATGTGGAATTATACAATGAAGAGGTTCTGGGTAAGAGACATAGGCTGTAATAATTGTTCTAGGATTTTCCCATTCGTGCTTCAAGAAAAAAAAGATACTATGTCGTGTCTAAATCCAATTATGCTTTAAGCTATATTGTGCAGTATGTGAATATTAGTAGATACTTACTATGTCATTACTGTTGATATTACTAATTATTTACTCAAAAATACCTTTAATGCTTAAAATAGTATGCATGTAAAAATGCATCCTGTATTCTGTTCTATCACCTTGGAAACAGGCTTCCAAAGTAAAAATTGTTTGGTTGGGAGCTCCACCTCAACCCCTGGCACCCTAGCATCTCTATACCCAAAGAGTCTCAAATATTAGGAAGGAGTCTTGTGGAAGATCCACCACGGCTCCCCTCCCCATCTCTTTCCCTAAACCTGACTCTTCACAGCCTGCCAAACACAGCTCCTCTCCAAACCCACCTCTTCAAAGCCCACCATACTCAGCTCCTCCCCTAGAGAGGCTCAGGATGACTCCCACAGGAGATATATAAGTGGCATCACAGAAAACAGACTCATGGTTCTTCCGTTCTCACATTCCTGTCTCTTCATCTCCTCTCTGTGGGCCTGGGAATCACCCAGCAGTGCTTTACCCATTAAACCTGGGCTTTCCAATTCAGTCTGGTTCTGTTTGCTGCATTGTAGGAGAGACCTTCAGGAGGTCTAAAACTTATCAAAAATAAATCATGTAATTTCAGAAACAAATTCTTATTCCTTCTCCACAAATTTTCTTTCAATGTGGAGGCTGCTGAAATCTATTAGAATCACCAATGGTGTCAATGAGTATGAAACTATGCTATAAATTCTAGATTTCATTCTACATAGTAGTCAACAGACAAACTTTTATGCCGCGGACTGGGTCTCAGTCGGGTCACCAGACCGAGGGAGAACGGGGTGAAGGTACTCAGGATAAGTGGGATTCGGCGAGTGACAGACAGACACAGACACCAGAGTATGCTGTGAAACTGCTGCAATTTTACTCAGACCAAGCAGTAAATTTTATACAGTGATTTGAGGAAACATGGCAATCGGCCAGTAGGGTGTTAGACATAGAATTAACAATATAGTCACACAATTTTCTCAAATGATTAACAGATCTCATGAGTACATACTCTATTTCTTCTTTTGTGGTTCCTCATCCAAACAGAAAACATTACAGCCCTAGCTGAAGTTTTTCTTCTACATAACATTGAACCTCTGTTCCGTATCAAAATTAAACCCTTCCCACCATCGTTCTAACCATGGTTTCATTTGTGTGAAAATATTTAACCTTTGCCTGTGGGTGAGAAGGCACCAGGGGGGTTGGGACCTAGCTATTCTTTCCATGAACTGTAACTTATGCCATTGTGTTTTCATACTATTATGATTCATCCATCGGTTCCCATGTTTATCACAAGCTCCCATAAAGGGCAATGGCTCCAAATAATTATTATATCTAGAATTAAAGTTAGGGGGTTGCCACCACCGACCCTTGATGAGAAACTCTATTTGTCCCTGGATAATTCTTGTAAGAATGGCTAATTTCTGTAACTGCTTCCTTGTAGCTGCTGTTGGCTGCGTGTGTGTGGATTGCTTATGAGTTCCTGGACTTTTACTTTCATTCACTCTTCGCTAGAATCTTTGTCCCTCTGAGTCATAAGTTCTTTTTGCTCTAAATCATTCATAAATTCCCCCAAACTTCTAGGACCCTCTTTAACTGTTTGCCTAAAAGCTTGAATCATAGGTGGGGGTATTGAGGCCACTTCTCTTTATGGGGCACATCAGCAACATTGAGAGCTAACCTCCTGAAATCAATACACAAGGAAATAGCAATAATCACAGCTGCAAAGAGAAAAAGGCAGAGTGCCAGCCAGCCTCTGCAAGCAGATTTTGCGTGGTTCCGTGTAGCCTGGCACCATGATTCGGGCTGATTGGGAAGGGGTCGCCGGGGGCATAGACCCGAGGGCCGCGAACCCTCCTTTCCCACGTGACCACCTCATCCAAGGCATTTGTCACGCGGGCGACACTGTCGTGGGTGTGGCACTTTTAAATTCAGGAAGTCCAACCAAGAAAACACACATACACACACACACACACACACACACACACACACACACACACACAGAGAGAGAGAGAGAGAGAGAGAGAGAAGGAGGAGGAGGAGGAGGAGGAGGAGAGGGAGGATAAGAAGAAGACAGGGAGAGAGGGAGAGTAAGAGGGAGGAAGGGAGAGAGAGCGTGTGTTTTAGCGAGGTTATTGATCCACTTATACTTAATTTAATAAGTTTGAAGTATTGTGTTTAAAAAAGTGATAAAATAAAACCACTTGTCAAGTAACACAAACACTTTCTTTTCTTTATTCAGTTTTAACAATTACATTAGAAACTTTTGAACAATAATAGCTGTGAAGTTCAGTTTTCCAGAGCACGGAGTGGTGAGTCAATGAATGATAAAATTGAAATCTGACATTGTTGACTTTCAAGATTACTGATAGTCAGTTAGAAGGAAAAAATCAATATATAACATGTTTTTCTCTGTGTCGTATGCTTCTTGTTCGTGTAAAATGTTAAATTGAAGGTGACAAGGAGCAAACCTCTGACTTCAAATTATAACAAGAAAAGACTCAGTCATGTGGCCTGCCAAGGCCCCAGAAAGTCATGCTACCAACAGCAGCAGACAGTTCTTTTTCCTATAGAGATAAACTCAAACAAATATATTGAATTTTTATTGCATTGCCTTAAAAAAAGCAAGACTTATTGTTAATGTCTATTGGAGATGTAGCTGTTATTTTGTACTAACATATGTATGAGATATTTATTTCTATATAAAAGCCCAACCAACAGTGATTTAACAGACTGTAAAGAAAAAGATATCAACTACTTTACCAAAACACATTCTCAAAGTAGTGTAGAATGCATTCCTCTAAATTTATTTGTTAATTTATATTTTCATCTATAAAGTCTTTTGCTCTGTTTAATAGTAACTTGATGAGTATTTGTTAATGAGTAAATGCTAGGCTATGAAGTTGGACCAGCATATAAAATATTTACTCCGTATGTCCAAGAATCTGAGGTTAGACCTCAGTCATGTCCTGTGATCCCAGTGCTGGGGGCTATCAAAAGGCAGATCTTAGGGGATCACTGGTTTGCCCATCTAATTAATAGATGATCTCCAAGTTTAGTAAGATCCTGTCTCAAAAAAGAAGGTGGAGAGTAATAGAGAAAGACATACAGTGTTGACTCTGAGCTCTTTTACATACATGCACGTCCAGTGCACCTGCACACATTTTCATACAGCACATGTGTATCACTCCTACTTCTCCTTATAAAGAAGAAATGGTGAAACAATGGAGATAAATTCTTCAACATTAACACATGAGATCATGAAACGAAGACAGGTAATTGACTTCTATGATTCTAAAGGACAGCTCACTTTAATGAGTGGTGTCAGAGCTAATGAGGGATCAGGAACTCAGCCAGAAAAAAACAGCTAAGAAGTAGCTACCTGGGTGAAATTAACTATTTATTAGACTTGACCTCCTTTTTATCATTTTGTCATAATATTTAATTACTTACCAGTTATATTTTAACATAATCAGCTATATTATCAACTCACAGAATTTGAAGAACACTTTTTGCAAGACATAAGAAATTGCCTTTTGATTTAGTTTAGAAAAGATATATCTAGCAACTTCAAAACAGAGAAAATCTTCTAATTAATAAACTTATTAAGTTAAGCTAACTTTTATTTCTTTGGTTGCTATATTGAAATTTTGTTGAATTAAAGAGCATATGTACATTTCTCTTTGAAATAAACTACAATGTTCTAAGGAATGACTTAGATTAACATGATGATTTACAGGGAACAATTTTTCTTTTTACTTTTAGCTAGAGAAATATCATATGTTTAATCATTGTAAAGATGCATTTAAATTCAAAAGCAAAAAATAGGACCTTGAATCAGCTTAAAGATTGAACTATGTACTCATTTGGCTCTCTTTCCCATTGATCAACATACATGGTTGCAGATTTCAGTACACAGAGGCATCTCCAAGCTGCGCAGTGTAGTGTATGGTGGATTTAGCCTTTGCTAGTACAGACAAAAAAAAAAAAAGGTTTCTGGGCTACACACTGCTACTTAGCTCATGGTGGCTGGTGGCCAGCTCCATCTCACAGGTAGCTATCAGGAGCTATATAGTTATAGAAAGATCATCTCTGACTTTAGATATGTGCATCCAGATATGAACAAACTTAAAAAATACAAACCTTTGGCTAACAAGGGGCCTATGGGAACCCCCCCCCCGATCCTTCCACTTACCCAAGGGTACAGGGCCTAAGTCTGTTTTTTAAAAATTAATTAACCTGCATGGGACTAACCTAGGCCCTCTATACATGTGTGGCAATTGTGTAGCTTGGTCTACTTGTGGGACTCCTAGCAGTGGGAGCAGGGGCTGTCCCTAATGCTTTGGCTAGCTTTTAGAAATCTATTCTGCAGATTGGGTTATGTTGCCCATACTGAATACAAGGGAAGGAGATTAGTCTTACTCCAATTTGATATGCCCTATTTTGTTGATAACCATGGGAGACCTGCCTCTTTCTGAACAAAAAAATAGGAGGAGTGGATGGTGGGTGTAGGGTCATAGGTGAAGTGGGGGAGAGAATGAGAGGAGAGGAGGGAGGAAAACTGCAGTCAGGATGTAAAATAAATGAATGCATTTAATTTTAAAAATTAATTAAATTAGCTATCCTTGAAGCAACAAGTTAAAGTCATAGGAAAAATCCAGTTTCCCCTCTGATTTCTGTATCTCCAAAATTAGTGCTACATGTTTTTCTTTCAGTTAGTACATCAGTATAAACAGGTGTGACACCAGAAATGGGTTAAGAAATAAGATACACTCAATTAGAAAAGGATATGTTTCATTTGTACTGAGAGCAAGTGATGAGATAAAGGCATACAGACCCCAGAGAAATCCCTAGTTCTCACACCTCAGAAATATATTGAGTGGACTAAATTCAGACAGTGGATTCTTTGCTCTAGCCACCTCTTATCTCTTTGGTATTGTCAGAAAGCAATGTTCAGGTCCTGGATGTTGAGGAGAGGGAGAATAGTTCATGGGCTTCCTCTATGTACTGAATGAACAATTTAAATTTTTTCCTTTTAAAAAATAAACATATCATTTCCTGCCATCTACTCCTCTTGGGTGTACTTCCTTCTCCTTGTTCTAGAGTTTTCAGGTATGCTGTTAAATTGCTTTTATGAGATTTCTCCAATTTCTTTATTCAGATACTTAGTGTTATGAACTTTCCCCTCAGCACAACTTTCATTGTGTCTCATAAGCTTGGGTATGTTATGCATTCACTTTCATTGAATTCTAGGAAGTCTTTAATTTCTTTTTTTATTTCTGCCTTTACTCAGTAGTCATCGAGTAGAGAGTTGTTCAGTTTCATGAATTTGTAGGCTTTCTGTTGTTAAAATACAGGTTTAATCCATGATGATCTGATAGGATGCAGGGGGTTTATTTCACTTTTCTTGTATCAGTTGAGAATTGCTTTATGATGAGTATGTAGTCACTTTTGGGGAAAGTTCCCAAAGGTACTGAGGTTGAAGTGGCCATAAGGCCAGGGTGAGTCACTGCAAAGAAGTTCCCATTGAGCATCAGCCCTGGGGGTACTTGAAAGTCACTACAATAAGTTCCCATTGAATATCAACCTTGGGGGTACTTGAAAGCTCTGGCTCAAGAAATCCTGCAGATCAGCATGAGGAACCTCTGGAGTGGCCCTCTGCTAACCACTGGTGTCAAATGAGATGTGGTATGTGAAGGGACTCACTCACAGAGTGGCTTGAGAGTCTCCTTCAGTAAGGAACTCTGTGAGTATCTGGGGAGATTCTCACATGCTAGCATCCAGCCCATTCTGTGATAGCATAGACCTTTCCATCCATCAGTGCAAAGTATGTGATCTTGAGGCCCAACAATCTTGACTCTGCCCAAAAATATCCTTTCTCATCAGGATGCAGTCTATTACACTCAGTGCAGTATCTAGCACTCTTTACTTTCCTGTCCATTTCGAACCCATCTATGCTTTCCTTGGCATCAGCTACACATCATGGTAATCATTGCCTCTTTGAGGTCATCTTGTAAGCTTGGACAGAACCTCATTCACTGAGTTTTAATAGTTTCACAATTGCATTTACTAGAAACTTTTGAAGAGAATTTATACTTGGAAAGTGAGCAATGCTAGAATGGTTAAGACTGAGACATTCAATATGAATAGACTAAATGGGTTTTATATTGTGCTTTGGGCACAAGACTGAGTATTCAAGCTTTTGACTAAATAAATCTGTTACAAGGTTTACATGTCAAATATGTAGTCCCTTGGAAGACATTACTGGAAAGTGATGAAAACTTCTCAGAATGGAATCTCAAGAAGGAGGTGAACAATTAGACCATGACACTTTCTTCTCCCTGCCTTTGAGCTATGATGTCAATAGTTTGATCCATCATGCACTTCCTGTCACTCAGTTGTCCCATCTGAGGCCATAAGTAATTAATCTGTCTGATCTTCAAATAGAACCTCTCAAATTTTGAATCAGACTAAGCCTTTCCATTTTAAAGTTTAGTTTATAAATGTTGTTTATAGTGGTGGGAAATTGTCTACCACGTTAGCCTTCTATTGGACGAAAAGTGTTTTATCATATTGTTAACCCCAAATCTATAAGTATTCTTCCATAATTTATAAATACATTTAGCTATGAACTGTTAGTAAAACCATACCCTATATTTACTTTTTAGTAATAGAAAAGTAAACTGGAACATTTACAAGGAGTATTTCAATATGGTAAGTTAAACATACTGACTAGAAGGGAAGAAATTTTCTCCTTTTGTATAAATTTATAGCACAGTGAGTGAATAGACCCAAAGTAGATGTTAGGAAGTACATTAACACTGAAGTTATTTTATAGGCATAATTTTTTTTAATTCATCTAGAAGTAGGTATTCCTGAAAGGATCAGAATGGAGCCCTCCATGGCCAGCATAAGACATACTGCAAGATTTGCTACCTTGGCCTGTTAATTATTAGAACTAAGCCTCCTTGGTGTCACATTCTGACCTCAAATCTGGCTGAATTCCCATCCTTCAGAAGCATGACTTGCTAGTATTTCTAAATAGTTTATAGAAAATACCTTAGAAAGTGAAAAAAAAACAAGCCATTGAATTCAGCTATCTGAATTCTTTCTGTATTATAGTTGTTTGAAAATAAAATACATTACATAAACATGGGTGGAAACATGTTTGGATTGAATCTAAAGACCAACAGAAAGAATGACATGACATAACTCTCTCTTTCTTGTCTCCATTTCTATAGGCTAGTGTGTGATGTCATTACTCACTAATGGTCATCATACCTATTTAGACAGAGACTGGCTGTTTTTGAGTATCCTTTTTAATTGTTTGTTAATTATCATGAAGCACATAGGTTTAATTTTAAAAATCACCAATTTCAGGTTACATAGAGTCAGCTATGTACCTTTTGGTCTTAGAGGTTAATCTGTGATTTGTTGTTTCTGGAGAGGAGATAATGGGATGAGGATTATTATGTGATAGAATTATTGGAAGCATTGCCTGTGATAGAGTGGCGAGGGGAAAACCTTAGTTCACCTTTCATTGCAAATAAAAGAAGAAGGAAAATTTCTGTTTGAAACAGCCACATTTTGCTTTGCCTTTGTGAACTATCTGAGTGGAGGCTGGCTGCTGGAAAAGTCCCTTGTTTGGGGGGTGTGGGTTCCAGAAATAGCCTTCCTCCTGTGCTGTCATTGACTAAAGGAGGATTTTGTTGTTGTTTTGTTTTGTTTTCAGAATTTCTCTGTGTAGCCCTGGCTATCCTGTAACCTACTCTATAGAACAGGCTGGCCTCAAACTCAGATACCCACTTGCCTCTGCCTCCGAAATGATTGGATTAAAGGCATGCATCACCACACCTGGCTTACCTAGAGGAGTCTTGCCAGAAAACATGTACTATTTTATTCATCTAGAAATAGGTGTTCCTGAATGGATCAGAATGGAGCTCTCCATGGCCAGCATAAGACATACTGCAAGATTTGCTACCTTGGACTGTTAATTCTTAGAACTAAGCCTCCTTGGTGCTACATTCTGACCTCCTCTCTTAAGTGATTTGTGGGAAAGTCTTTTCCTTATGTTTAGCTGTGGCTACCCAATATGAAGCTCAGTTGTTAGTCAATTTTAAAAAATGCTAGAAAAAAATAACTTGCATAAATATTTTGAGAATTTACAGACTTAATGAATCATTTTATTTGTATAAGACCTCTGCAATAATTAATTTGTAAGTATCATCCAGGACTCATGTTCAGTCTTCCTCTTCAAATTTCATAAACAAACACAAATGTAAAGAACCCAAGTCAAAATTATGTAACAAATAGCACTCCACCACAAAAGTGTGTAAAGTTATAAGAACACTATTTTAAAATATTGGCACTTTAAAAGAATGATAATCTTTAAAAAAAAATTGCCAAATTATTCCCTAAACTGCTAAGCAGATCAAACATGACTAATGAATGAGTTTGGGTTTTATAAAGAAAAACCAAATGGATTGGACAGCTGGTACTAATATGCAAAATTTATCATCTTTCCTTGCATCTGACTTATAAAGGGGCAAATCACAATATAGGAAAATGTACCCTTACTTTAGTTTTAAATGTGGCATAATTTTAAGAAAACCTGTCTCAACTAATTAAAAATACTTTTTAAACAGTCAAGTTTCCTGAGCAATCCATATTTAGATAGATGGGCAAAGGCATTATAGCCAGCCTTCTCATCATAGCCTTTGCTAGGACTGATGTCAACAAGAAGTTTTATATGGCAGTCTTGTATTTTAAGCTCATGCTTTGGGGATACATTCTCAGGTCTTTAATGGGGAAGAGCAGAATGTAACTCCATTACACAGTAATGGAAGTTAAGAAGAGTCCTCATGTAAGAATTAGAACATACTTTTCTAGTAGTTGTTCAAGGACAGACTTTCAGATTGATTCTAACAATCCTATGATGTGACAGAATTGATCATTCTCAACTTTGCTCGTTGGTTATGTACTATCTCTTATTCAATTGATCACCATTTCTGAGTTTCAACTATGGCTGAAAATGTTACTCCCATAACAATATGCAGGATGTGTATGGCAAATGTTTTTTTTTCTTCAGCTAACTATGTAAAAAGATAAACATTGCAATAATTCATGTGACCCAAAGTGGGCAAAGACAAAAGACTAGCTTCCACTTGAGAAGAAAAATTTAAGACCATGAGAAGGACAATTCTGCTGTGGGATGTTCTGTATGGCAAATGTGTTGCTAATAAAACACTGATTGGCCAGTGGCTAGGCAGGAAGTATAGGCGGGACTAACAGAGAGAATTAAAAGAACAGGAAGGCAGAGGGAGTCTCTGCCAGCTACCGCCAGGACAAGCAGCATGTGAAGATGCCGGTAAGCCACGAGCCACGTGGCAAGATATAGATTTATAGAAATGGATTAATTTAAGATATAAGGACAGTTAGCAAGAAGCCTGCCACGGCCATACAGTTTGTAAGCAATATAAGTCTCTGTGTTTACTTGGTTGGGTCTGAGCGGCTGTGGGACTGGCAGGTGAGAGAGATTTATCCTGACCGTGTGCTAGGCAGAAAAACTCAAGCTACACAATTCTACTAATAAAAGATTGTATTTACTTAGAACATTCAGAATGTCAACAAAACAGATGCAGTTATCATTATTATTATTATTGTTGTTGCAATTATAGAAAGGTATTCAGTTAACAGAACAATTATTTTCATATAAGCTGCATCAGAGAAAAATGAAGATGAAAATAAAACAAAACAAAAACTACCCTCTCCATATATAACTAATTTGTGCTACACACCAAGAACCTACTTTAAATTTCCATGCCAATTTACAACCACCAGACTGTACCAGGCAAGGTTAATGGTTATTGAAAATGCCAGGAAGACAGGGTTATCTAAAGGCACATTCAGTATTTTGTTAACTATACAAAAAAGACATCTTGTACAGTTTAAAAACAAATCTTACCCAGCCCTACATTTCAATAGTTTTCTTTGAAAGGATTGAGTTGTGTAGAGGGAGGTTAATTGCTTTATAGACAAGAAAAAACTGTGCTAGAACCAACTTATTCATCATCATCATCATCTTCCTCCTTCTCCTCATCTTCCTCTTATTTCTTTTTCTTGTTATTTTCAGCCTTTACCATTCCTTTTTACCACTTTAGGTTTTCCTTTAACCCTGTAGGCAGCAATGTCCTTTTTCCTTCAGCTTGGCAGTGGTCTTTTCACAGGGTTGCTTTTAAACTATAGCAGTGCTGTTCTACATTGATCCCTGTTTCTTTGCAACATCACCAGTGGATAAGCCAGGGTGTTCTCCTATGAATTTTGAGCAATATTTAGAACAGAACAAGAAGGCCGAAGGGGGCCTCTTGGGTGCGTTGAGGTTCTTGAACTTCTTTTTGGTCTCCTCTTTGGGGGAGATTGTAGGTTTTCATTTCTTTTTCGTAATGAGCCTTGTCAGCCTTTGCCATGTCTTTAAATTTCCTCTTTTCGGTAGCAGACATTGGCTTCCACCTTTCTGAGCACTTCTTAGAAAACACTGAGAAGCTGACAGAAGCATCCTGTTGGACCCCAAAGTTTAGGGTCCTGAGTGGGTGCCCCAAGAACCCAGACTCCAGTCCAGTTGATGCAATAGCAAGAGGTTTTCATTATGGCTGTATACAGTCGGGCAGACTCAGCTCAAAGAGCAAGAATCATGCCACACCATAGTTCATAGGTGCTTTTAAAGGAAAAACCCACCAAAGCCACAGGATTACAATTTCCATACAATGTCATCTCGATTGATTTATGTCTAGAAGCTAATTTCATAAGACCATTGTCTGGTTACAGAGTAATTACAGAGGGGAACAGATCATTGTCTGTACAGAGTGATCACAGAGGGGGATACAGGTTACGTCAATGTGCACATTTTTCCTGAAACCTCAAGGGGGGTATTCAGAGCAGGAGTGGAGTTTATACAGGTCACGGTGATTGTCCCTGGAACATTTGCAAACTATTCCAGTCACAGTTGAGCACATTTCTTAACAGAAATCTCTTTACATTGTTATATTGTTGCAGGGGTGGTCAGCTTGCCCTGGGAACTAGATTTTTAGTTTCTCATTTCCTGGTGCTTGGGTTCCTGGTGCTTGGGAGTGTAAGCCTGAGGGGCTAGGGTCTTTCACATCCAGGTGCTTCTTCTTGTGCTCCTCATAGCAAGTTTATATTCAGGAAGAATATAAATGAAGATACTTTGCTTCTTGGCTCCTTAGGATCTCCTTTGCCCATGTTTAGTTTATTTTCCTCGGCGAGGCATGGAGTCACCCAGTGCTGGACTGGCTATCGCTTGCCTGGACACTGTCTCTATATACTCAGTGTACTGCAAAAACTGTAAGAGATGGAACCGGATGCAGCCTCCTCACTATTTCAATTCTGTGACATAATGAAACATTTAATTACCTTGAAAGTTCACATCTCTCAGTGGTAAGTGGAGGCCTATCTCCCTACTGCCATGAGAATTATCTACACTCCCCTCAGGTTGTTCTTCCATAGGCTCCCAACTCAATTATTCATATAGCCCTCTTCCAGAGGTACAAACCACAGAAGAATATGTAGTAATGCCCAAATTCCATTCAAGCCATTCCTAAATTTTGCTTGCCAGAAAATGCTGCTCCTTAAGCCTTGTATTTTTATTCTGTTAATTTCTTATATTACAGACTTGTGAGTTAAGAATGCCCATTATAACAATAGTTTTTAGTTTGTACAATTTGTTCAATAGCATAGCTAATTCAAATTCTTGCTCAGATTCTGGATAGTTTCAGGTTCCAAGAAGCATATCAAAGCAGAGATAAGTGTACTTCTCAGGTGTTCATTTCAGCCTCTGAAGTAATTCTTTTACTAATTATAATTTATTTTCTACTATAAGGCCTGTTTTTCCATTCTAAAGAGCATGCATCCTACTCCCCAATGTGTAATAACTGTTGCTGTTATAAACAAATCACATTCAAGAATTAATAACAAATTCTGCTGGTGTGACCGA
>CABHPQ010151345.1:0-27909 GCA_902168405.1 Peromyscus aztecus
AGAGTGACACCACAGATCCTGTGTGCAGTGATCAGAGTGACACCACACACCCTGTTTGCAGAGTGACACCACACACCCTGTTTGCAGAGTGACACCACAGACCCTGTGTGCAGGGTGACACCACAGACCCTGTGACAGTGACCAGAGTGACACCACAGATCTTGTGTGCAGAGTGACACCACAGATCCTGTGTGCAGAGTGACACCACAGACCCTGTGTGCAGAGTAACACCACAGACCCTGTGACAGATGACACCACAGACCCTGTGTGCAGAGTAACACCACAGACCCTGTGTGCAGGGTGACACCACAGACCCTGTGGAGAGTGACCAGAGTGACACCACAGACCCTGTGACAGTGACCAGAGTGACACCACAGATCCTGTGTGCAGAGTGACACCACAGACCCTGTGTGCAGAGTGACATCACAGACCCTGTGACAGATGACACCACAGATCCTGTGACAGATGACACCGCAGACCCTGTGTGCAGAGTGACATCACAGACCCTGGGACAGATGACACCACAGACCCTGTGACAGATGACACCACAGACCCTGTGACAGATGACACCACAGACCCTGTGACAGATGACACCACAGACCCTGTGTGCAGATGACATCACAGACCCTGTGACAGATGACACCACAGACCCTGTGTGCAGATGACACCACAGACCCTGTGTGACAGATGACACCACAGACCCTGTGACAGATGACATCACAGACCCTGCGACAGATGACATCACAGACCCTGTGACAGATGACATCACAGACCCTGTGTGCAGAGTGACACCACAGACCCTGTGTGCAGATGACATCACAGACCCTGTGTGCAGAGTGACATCACAGACCCTGCGACAGATGACATCACAGACCCTGTGTGCTGATGACACCACAGACCCTGTGACAGATGACACCTCAGACCCTGCGACAGATGACACCTCAGACCTGTTTGCAGATGATACCACAGACCTGTGTGCAGAGTGACATCACAGATCCTGTGACAGATGACACCACAGACCCTGTGTGCAGAGTGACATCACAGACCCTGTGTGCAGAGTGACACCACAGACCCTGTGACAGATGACACCACATACATTTTAGACCTCCAAGAAAAACCATTTTAATGTTTAAAATATGTTGAAATAGGAAGCAGGCTTGGTGGTTCATACCTTTAATTTCAGCACTTGGGAGGCAGAGGTAGGTGGATCTCAGGCCAGCCTGGTCTACAGAGCAGATTCCAGGACAGTGAGGGTTACAAAGAGAAACCCTGTCTCCAAAGGAACAGAAAAGAAATGGTGAAATAGAAATTAGAGAGGCGGTCTTGTGTGCTGTGGTCCTGTGTGCTGTATGCAGGTGTTCTCAGCAACAGTTTCTTGAACCATGGAAGTTCTCACTACAGCATCATGGCGAGTCCTGTGCCTGTGTGTGGAAGTCTTTCATCTTGCTTTGTCTCTGGAAATCAGGCTGAAACAACTGAGTCTGCATTGGAGAAAACTTTAAAAATGGCTCTTTTGGAGAGGAAACAGAAAAGGAACCGTTCTGTAAACTCTTCATTGGTGGCTTACATTTTGAAACCACAGAAGAACATTTAAGGAGCAGCTAGGATCAGTGGGGAAAGTTCACAGATTGGTTATGAGACATCCTTCAAGCAAAGGATAAGATGATTTGATTTTGTAACTTTCTCATCCCTGGCCAAGGTTGATACTGCCTTGACTGCCAAGCCTCCTTTAATAGATGGGAGAGTAGTTGAGTCAAACATTCCATATCAAGAGAGGATTCTGGAAAACCTGGACCCCTTGTGACTGTGAAGTAGCTGTTTGATGGTGGGATTAAGGAAGATCCTGAGGAACACCACCTTAGAGATTACTTTGAATATGGAAAAATTGATACTATTGAAATAATTACTGATAGGCAGTCTGGAAGGAAGTGGGGCCTTGGCTTTGTTACATCTTACGATCATGATCCTGTGAATAAATTGTATTGCAAAAATATCAAACCATCAGTGGTCGAAATGCGGAAGTAAGAAAAGCATTGTCTAGGTAAGAAATGCAGGAAGTCTCTAGTTCTAGGAGTGGAAGTGGAGGTTTGGAGGGTCTTGTGTTGGCTGTGGAAGTTTAGGATCAGGACCAGGAAGCAATTTGTGTGTGCTAGTGAGGGTGCGGAGTATGATGGGTATAAAAGTGGATGTAGGTTTGGGGGTGGCTATAATGGGTATGGAGGTATACCTGAAGGTACAAGTTTTGGAGGAAGAAGAGGAGGATGTGGTGGTGAAGGACCTGGATATGGCAGCCAGGTTTGGGGGTTATGGCTGTGGTTATGACAACTATAGAGGAGAAAATTACAGAAGTGGAAATTACAATGATTTGGGAAATTATAACCTGCAACCTTCTAACTATGGTCCAGTGAAGAGTGGAAACCTTGGTGTTATTGGGAACATGGAGGAAACTGTGGTCCTGGAGGCAGTGGAGGGAGTGAGGAGGTCTGGTGGGAGGAGCCAGTGGAGATTCTTCCCATTTGCTATGGTCTTCACTGTATAAATTGGAGAGGATGAAAGCCCAGTGGACAGAACAGCTCTAGGTTATTGAAATAACAGTGCTTGCCGGGTGATGGTGGAGCACACCTTTAATCCTAGCACTTGGGAGCCACAGACAGGTGGCCAGCCTGGTCTACAGAGTGAGTTTCAGAACAGCCAGGGCTACACAGAGAAATCCTGTCTCAAATCCCCCCCCCCCAAAAAAAACAACAAACAAACAAAAACCCAAAAACCAGTGCTAAGGAAACCCTTATCTCAGTCACACCTTATAAAATAGAAAGTGAGAAGAGTGATCAGCTTTTTATTTGTCTCCAAACACGTATACTGGTTTTTTAAAGGGTTGTTCCCTGTACTCCAGCTAGATAAAGCATGTGCCTCATAATAATTCCCTCACCTCGAATTGATTCAGTGGACTGCACTGGCCTGCAGATTTGATTATCAACTTTTTAAGAATCTGCAGACCAGCTGTTACTTTAAAAGTTTCAACTGTATGAATTTAAGATTAGGGTCTGGAGGACTGGAGAGATAGCTCAGAGGTTAAGAGCACTGACTGTTCTTCCAGAGGACCTGAGTTCAATTCCCAGCACCCACATGGTGGCTCACAACCATCTGTAATGAGATATGGTGCCCCCTTCTGGCCTGTAAACATACATGCAGGCAGAACATTGTATACATAATAAATAAATAAATCTTAAAAAAAAAAAGATTAGGGTCTGGAGAGATGTCTCAGTGATTAACATTTGCTGCTCTTCCAGAGGAACTGAATCTAGTTCTCAGCACCCACATTAGAGGACCCAAAACTACCTGTAATTCCAGATCCAGGGGATCTGATCTCTTCCATGGGCACCCACATATGTATGGCAAAAATGCACACAGAACTACACATAAATAAAAAAATAAAAATAATTCTTTAAACTTACAACTAAATAAACATGGCTTTAAAGCAAAGGTAATACAAAACTTACTAGTTCCTAAATATTTTCCCTTTATATATGCTTGAGTTATTTGTGTTATGATATTTCAGTAGTATGATGTTATGATATTGTATGGAACATCTCCTCTTGCTCTGAATTCAGTGAGATCATATCAGAAGTTGAGAAATCAGCCTCAGTTAGTATGGACACCACAAAAATAAACTAACAGTAACAATTCAACGAGATTGGGTTTATTTTAGCTTATTTTTCAAGGAGCTGTGCTTCATCGTGGGGGAAGGAGTGATAGGCAACATTGTGTCCATAGTCAGGAGGGAGAGAGTGGTAAATATTAGTGCTTAGCTCCTTTTCTCCTTTTCACTCAGTACAGGACCTCAGCCCCTGGAATAATGGTCTATCTCCCCATGTCAGTTTACCTAATCAGTTTACCTGTAAACCCTTACATTCATGCCCAGAGGCTTGACTCCTAGGTGACTGTCAGTTTAACTATCATAGCAAGCAAGTTCTGTGCCACCGAGTGGCAGCCCATCTCAGGGGTTCATTTTGTTTGTTTGTTTTGAGACATGATTTCTCTGTGTGTAGTCCTGGCTATCCTGGAACTCACTGTATAGACCAGGCTGGCCTCACCTCCTAACTGCTGGGATTAAAGGCCTGTGCTACCACGAGATTCATTTTTTATTTTTTCCTTTTTTTTTTTTTTTTTTTTTTTTCCTTTTTCCTGCCACTGAGATTTTTCAGTCATTGAAAATACTTCATTTTTGGTCAGATGTCATGGCACATGCCTATTATCTCAATATTTGGAAGGTGGAGGCAAGATAATTAGAAGTCATCCCCAATTAAATACAGCTTGGATTACATGAGAACTCGTCTCAGAGAAACAAAAAACAGGAAAAAAAGGAACAACAACAGGGGAAAAAAAACCCTTTCATTTTATATAATTGAAAATAATAGCTTCTAGATCTTCATTAGTTCATCATCTCAGACTAGATTGGATTTTCCTTGGGAATATATTTCATTTTCTTGGTTTATTTTACGTTTTGATTGTATTCTGGACATTGGGAACTGTAGTGGTTTGAATAAGAATGGCCCCCGTCAGCTCATGTATTTGAAAGCTTGATCACCAGGGAGTGGTACTGTTTGAAAGGATTAGAAGGATTAGGAGGTATGGCCCTGTTGGAGGAAGTGCGTCACTGAGGGTGGACTTTGAGGTTTCAAAAGCCCATGCCAGGCCCAGTGTTGCTCTCTCTGCCTGAGGGTCAGGATCTCAGCTACTTCTCCAGCACCGTGCCTGCCAGTGTTCCATTGTGCTCCCTGACATGATAACAGACTAACCCTCTGAGACTGTAAGCAAGCCCCCAGTTAAATGCTTTTTTTCATAAGCATTGCCTTGGTTATGGTGTCTCTTCACAGCAATAGGACAGTGCCTAAGAAAGAAGCATTAGGCTATGGAGTCTAGGCTGTTGGTTTCTCTTTTAATACTATTTCCTTTGTTTTAGTGAGTAATTTTCTCATTTGGGCTTTCATTACAAACTGTTTCTTGATGGTGATTCTTCTATTTAGATCTTTTCTCTTTGGTTGAGCTCCTTTGGGTCCATTCATCCCAACAGAATTCAAGGGTTGGAAATGTAGATAGAAATAGATTCCCTTACTTACTAGATCTACCCTTTCCTGGATGCTCTTTCACCTTCCCTTTTCCTTAAATTTCCACTAGCTTGAAAAGGCCAGCTTTCTGTACATGTTCCTAGCTAAAAGTCAAGGAGATTGTCCAAATTTGTATTTGAGATTCTCTGTGTGTGTGTCTGTGTATGTGTAAATATACACATAGAGATGGAGAGAAGACAGGTAGTTGGACTTTTCTAATCTCTTTCTGTGTAAAACATTTATTGGCCATGTATACTTCAAAGTACAGTCTGAGTATGAGGGTCATTGCCCCTTTAGTAGTTCTGCCAATTTGGGGAAAGGAAGCTATGATGCCACAAGTTGGGAGACAGCAGGAAGTTTAGACCTTTGGGTGGCACCTGTGAATGTTGGGTCGCCATGAAGGCCATTTGATCATCAGAGGACAGAGGAATCCTTTTTCTGCTGTGTAAGGGGGCCCGACAACCTTGGAGTCTTGTGGTGGTATTGCGTTCCCCAAAATATTGTGTACTTTAATAAACTTATCTGGGGTCAGAGACAGAACAGCCACAATATTAACCATGAGGATAGGCAGTGGTAGCATACGCCTTTAATCCTAGCATTCCAGAGACAGAAATCCCTCTGGATCTCTGTGAGTTCAAGGCCACATTGGAAACGGCCAGGCGTGGTGACACACGCCTTTAATCCCAGTAAACCAGCCTTTAATCCCAGGGAGTGGTGGTAGAGAGCAGAAAGGTATATAAGGCGTGAAGAAACTCGAGGCATTTGGCCTGGGTAGGCATTTGGCCTGGAGAAGCATTTGGGCTGGTTAAGCATTCAGGCTTCTAGCAGCAGTTCAGCTGAGAGCCATTGGGATATGAGGACACAGAGGCTTCCAATCTGAGGAAACAAGACCAGCCTGAGGATCTGGCGAGGTGAGATAGCTGTGGCTTGTTCTGTCTCTCTGATCTTCTGGCTTCACCCCAATAACTGGCCTCAGGTTTGATTTTGTTAATAAGACTCTTTAAGATACATGCTACAGAGTCTGATGTTGGGTCATTCCACATTATGTCTTTGGATTGGTTACTGCTCGAGGATGTCTGTACTCTGCACTGGTCAGCTGTAGTTGAGGGATGCTGCTGTGCACTTGTGGGGAAGTAGGAGAGCAGATATTTGGGAGAAACCATTCTCCTTGGTGAAAGATGAGAGAAATGATGAGCTGGTTGTAGGTGGAAAGAGGCAGCTAGTCCCTTAAGACTGTTTTCATGGAGTCCCACATTCAAGTTGGGTCAGGCTTCCTCCACCCACCTGGACAACTGAGAATAGGAAATGGAGCTCTTTTAGGTTGGTGATTGATGTCCTAGAGAATGGGACCCTTGCAGTGAGAACCCAGTAGGTTTTTTGTTTTGTTTTGTTTTGTTTTTAAAACAAAACAAAACAATTCTCTCAGAGGATGCTCAGTGAATTTTTTTTCAGTGTTATCAAACCTAGAGTCTTGCTGATCATTTCTTAATTGCATTTTTTTGATTCAAGTCTGTAGATTAAACATACATGCAGTGCAGTTTGTACAGTAGCTAGGTTCAGGTGTCAGCATTGAAACACATTTACATTGGGAGCTACTGATTCCACCTCTGACAAGTACTTATCCCTTTTAGTAGCTATCATTGTTAATTTAAGGCATATGTAGAACTTTTAAAGACATCAATGACTAAAAGTGGAGAAGGAAAGGTCTGTGGTTCTCTATGGCAAGTTGAATAAACTTTGTTTACTTTGAAGGTTTTAAAAATTTAGAGTTGGAGAAAGTAATTTGAAGATTCTTTGTATGAAATTCTCACATTAATTTGTCAGAAAAACTAAAATCATTACTGAGGCAGAAATGTTTTAACAGAAATAATTGATGTTCTCTTATAATTTAATCTGAAAAAGTATACTTCATATAGTTATAAAACTAAGGAGTCTTTTTTTCACTGTTACTTGCTTTTAGAACTATAAAGCTAGTAGATAAAACTTCAGTTCTTCTGGTGCACATATTTAAAACCTTTTGTTATATTAAATAAACTTTTTGAGGCCAAGTGTGGTGGTACACACTAGTAATCCCAGCACTTGGGAGGCAGAGGCAGGAGGATTTCTGTGACTTTGAGGCCAGCCTGGTCCACAAAGCGAGTTTCAGGACAGCCAGGGCTGTTATACAGAGAAACCTTGTCTCAAAAACCAAAACAAACAAACAACCTTTTCCTGTAGACAGAAGCTCACTTTGAAGCCCATTAAATAGGACAGGTAGACCATTTGTGTGTAAGTTACACACCAATCATGGCTTCTGTAGTATTTCTTCCATTATGAGTGGTAGTGTATCATAATTCTAAGAGGCAAGGATGATTCCCCCTAGTACTTGTCATGTGTAACTTTTCTTTAAATCAAGGAATTTAGATTGAATGCAATAAAAGCAGCCAGGTGTATTTTTTTATTGTATTGTCATCATGTTGACTACTTATACACACAAATATAAAACATGCAAAACATATATATAAAATATATCAAGTTATAAAAATATTAGACTGCTAGGTAGTAAGTGTATGTGAATACAGTCTTAAAAATGTACCTCTTATAGTTTGGTATTTGTATGGCGTTTTCTCTTCTCTTTAATTTTTTTTAATTTATTTTTTATTTATTTTTTATTTTTTTAATTTAGGAGTCTGACATGGCTCAAGAGTCTCCCAAAAACTCTGCAGCGGAAATTCCGGTAACTAGTAATGGAGAAGTTGATGACTCCCATGAACATGGCTATCACAGGGTAAGAGCACTTTAATTTCTATTAATGCAAAGAATCATGACAAGTTTTTGCCAATAATCTGAGGTTGTTATAAGGAATACTGGATAGGCTGCGACATTGATTTGCCAAGGCTTCAGGGCCATAAGCTTTGCTATTTAGCTTAGTAATAGGCCACAAAACTATTAACTAAACTTTCATGCCATTAACCAGAATGACAGTATATCTTACAATTTTGGCATATAATTTTATGTAGCTTTTTTGCTTTTCATAAGAAAAAATACTAGAGTAGTATTTTATCCTTTCAAATATTATTTATAAATATTAATATGTCCTTTTAAAATTTCACATCATCTAATGCTTTTTTTAAAAGTGCATAATTCCTAAGTAGCTGTTCTTGATTTTGCTGTTGTTGTAGTTACTTTTTGGTTGCTGTGATAAAATACCATAACCAAAAGTGGCTTTTGGAAGAGGGGCTATTCTGGCTCTGGTTCCAGAAAGAGAGTCCATAGTAGGCAGGAAGTCATGGCACAGAGATAGGGGCAGGAAGCTGGCTGATTAGGTTTCTGTCCACACACAGGAAGCATAAATTGAGGACAAGAAATGGAGTGAGGCTATCAACTCTCAAAGCCTATCCCCAATGGCATACTTCCTCTGGCAAGGCTCTGACTCCTCAAACAGCGCCATCAACTGGGGACCAAGTGTTCAAATACATGAACCTATGGGAGCATGTCTCATTCAAACCACCAAAATAGTTAACATCCCGAAAGTGGTATAATTGATTTAGAAAGAAACTGAAATCTAAGGTGCATTTTTTCATATGGGTGTGTGCTGGGATTGGACCTGGGACCTTGTGAAGCTTAGCATACACTCTACCACTGAGTTACAACCGTAGCCTAGAGTATTTAATTTTGCTCTGCCTCCAAATTTGGAATTCAGTTTAATGATTTTAAAGGAATATGAGATTGGAAATAATCTGGGTTCAGATTTCAGCTGTGTCATTTCTAACAGTGTAACCTTGAGAGTGTTTGTGTTTCTACAATAAAAATATTTATTCTCTTTAGGATATTAATAGTGAGATGAGTAATGTGCCTTATAAGGCCAGAAATGAAAGTGATACTTGTTATTTTGGGGATTAAACATTCTTCTAATGACATTTGATAAGAGTGTACAACTTTAACTAAAAATATGGTTTCTGTGGTCTTGAAAAGGTAGTTTTGTTTTTTAGACTTGTTTGTTTTTTTAGACAGGGTCTCACTTTGTATCTCTGGCTGGCCTGGAACTCACTATGTAGACCAAGCTGGCTTTGAACTCACAGAGGTATACTTGCTTCTGCCTCCTGAGTTCTGGGATTAAATGTACACACCAACATGCCCAGCTCTGTGTGAGTGTGTGTATGTGTGTGCCTGTGCGTGTGCGTGCGCGCACATGTGATTGAAAAACTAGTGGTTGAAAAGTTCTGAAATTATTTTATAGCTCAGATAGGCTTCAGCTTTCTGTTTAAGAATGAAATCTTTGTGTGATATTTTAACTGTGTCAACTAATTCTCCGTTGTGGGGCCTGTGCTTTGTCATGGGTTAGCACAGCCTTGACCTTTTCCTGCTACCTGCTCGTGGTGCCTTTCTTTTCTAATGCGCAGATGAGCTTCATATATTGCTGTGTCTGTGAGGCTGGGGAGAAACTCCCTTCTGGTTGGGAACTTCTATTTTAGATAGTGCTCTGTGATAGTTGTCAAGCCTGAGATTCATCTTAGTGTTTTCTGTTGCCAGGACAGAGTACTTGAGGATGATATAAAGAAAAGAGGTTTGTGTAATTTATAGTTCTAGAGGCAGGGACGTTCAAGGTCAGGTGGCTGCATCATGCTGTAACTGGTATCACATGGGGAAAGGGCGTCTGTGAGAGGTAAATATGAACACATAGAACAGCCTGTTTTTGAGAGAATGAACCCAGTCTCATGAGAAAAGCCATTCATGTCTTTCAGAAGCCTCACTTTGAAGACTTTACCTTGGCAGCACAAATTTCACCAGGGACAGACCACATTTACACTAGTTACTTATTTCACTTTCAAGTACTTTAATTGGACTTCTGAGCATGTATTGTCCAAAAATAGTAATTGAAGGAAGAATCAAATTCTGAGCATACAATGAAATCATTTACCTCCAAGATAAAACTGCACAATAAGGAAACTCAAGTTACTATACCAGTTACTTAAAAAATATCTATTAGTTCAAATACTCATTGTAACAAAATTTTAACCATTTTTCTTCTAAATTTTGATAACTACTTTAGCACATTTATTCTGTGAATATTTATTGGTAACTGCTATGTGCCACACAAGACACTGGGAATATAGTAATGAAAAAAATACCTACCACCAGAGAATTGACACCCTAAAAGACTATCTGAAGGTGGACCGACCATAACAGCACTTGGGAGCAGGTGCAGGAGGATTGCTGCAAGTTCTAGGCTAGCTTATCAACACAGTAAGTTCTAGGCTAGCCAGGGCTACAGAGTCAGGTTCTGTCTCAACACAAACACACACACAGCAGACATACCTAGTGAAAGCTGACGACCTGTAAGCAGTGAAAGTGCACTATATACACCGTGTGTTAGGATTACCTCCGTGGTGGATGTGTGCTTTGAATTCACCCCCGTGCAAAAAGTTAGAGCTGGGCGGTGATGGCACACGACTTTAATCCCAGTACTTAGGAGGCAGAGGCAGGTGGATCTCTGTGAGTTCAAGACCAGCCTGATCTACAGAGTGAGTTCCAGGACAGCCAGGGCTACACAGAGAAACCCTGTCTCGAGGGAAAAAAACAATTGAAGTTAGGTTCAGTGTTGGAAAAGTCACCACCTTTAGCCTATTCTTTTTCTTAAAATTCCTGTGTATGGCTTATACACAGGGAAAAAAGCACCAGTGTGAAATGTGAAGCCCTATGAAACCACCACTGAATAAAGACTCAGAGTATCCAGGAACTCAGACCATGTCCTCATTGCTAGGCAATATGCCTTCTCCTTTTCTGGGTGACTACCACTAATGTAACTATGTCTAGATTGTTCTATTTAGTTATTTCTTTATTTAGTTTGTTGTTTTGAGACAGGGTCTTCTTATGTATCCTAGGCTGGCTTCAAACTTGTGACACCACCCCCCCCCCCTCAGTCTCCCAAATGTAAGATGTGTAAGCATGCCAAACATGGACTGCTTTTCACTGTCCTTTTTTATTATCAGTGGATTATCAGTTTAGAGTTTGTGAACTCACTTTCACGAAACATCTGTGAAACTGGTTTGTATTGTTGCTTATAGCAGTATTTTGTTCTTTTAATTGCATTTTAATTTTCTATTTGTAATTTGGTTGGTGGGAAGCTAGGATGTGTCCAGTCCTTGTCCATTGTGAATAAAGCTACCTTCCCACTCCTGTACAGGTCATGAGTCCACAGATGTGTGACAAGCAGTTAAGCCAGTCGACAGCTTCACTAGCAATGAACGACTGTTCTAGTTGTCAGCAGCTGAGCTAGCTCTTGGTATTTGGTGGAATCCCACTTTAGCCATTCTTATAGAGGTATAGTGATAACCTAGTATGCAGTTCTCTGATGACTAATGCTGTTGAGCAGTTGGACTCACCATTTGGATGTTGTCTTTTGTGAAGTGACTTTTCTAGTTAATTAGGTGTGAACTTTTTTCTCAGTAATTTGTAGAAATTTATATTCTGGGTGTAAGTTCCCTATTTGGATGTACCTATTACAGATAGTAGCTTCCTTCCACCACAGGCTTTTGTACTCTATAAATGGTATCTTTTCTCTTTTTAAACATGTTATATATTCTACAAAACAGAGGCTTTCATTGGACAATTTCATATGTAAATATAATGTATTTTGGTCATAGTCACCCTAGTGGTATCTTTTAGTGAGCAAGGTTGCTGACTAAGGCCCTTGTAGTTGTCCTGTTCAGTCTTAACAGTTGTACTCTACCCCCTTTGCCAGAAATTGATAATATTAATGAGTCAAATTTATCAATCTTTCCCTTGCTATCCCATTTAAGAAATCTAGTATCATGAACAAACTTTCTTTTATAAGTTGTATTTTGCTTCTCATGCTTAGGTGTGTGATTTATCTTGAGTTAACTTTAACTTTGAATGTGATCTGAAATAGAAGCCACAGTTTGTTCCTCCCCTTCTAAATTAATATTATACAATCACTCCAGCACCATCTGCTAAAAGGCCTTGTTTTCTGTCCATGGAAAACCAGGCTGGTTGTGGAAATCCATACCTGTCATCTTGGTATTTGGAAGGCTGGGCTAGGAAGGTTACTGAAGTTGAAAGTCACCCTGGACTATAGAATCAGACTGTCTAAAGCAAGACAAAAAATGAGCAAGGAAATTGAATCTTTATCTTACATAGAAATTAGCTCATGATGGATTAAAGACTTTCTGCCAGACACTATATAATCTCTAGAAGGAAGCAGAAAGAAAGTTTTAGCCATGAGTTCTTTGGTATAACGTTGAAAGCAAAAATAAACAGAACTCTAGCAAACTCAGAAATTTCTGCATAGCAAAAGAGCCAATAAACGGAATTAAAAGAAAACTACGGAATGGGAAAAAATACTTACAAACCATATATTCAATGCAGCTAATGTCCAAAGTGTCAATAGCAGACAACCCAATTAAAAAATGAGCAAAGCACCTGAGCAAACTTTGTTTTCTGACTTTCTCTGTCCCCCCCCTTCCTTATTTCCTGTGCCAAGGGTGAAACCCCAGAGCCTAAAGTATGCTAGGCAAGTACTCTACTCCTGAGATACAACTGAGATACACCATTTTCCCAAAAAGAGTGCCTGCCAGTAGACAAATTTAAAATGTAGGTCAACATCACTGACCACCAGGAAACTGCAAATTAGAACCGTGGTGAATTACCATCTCATGCTTATTAGAGTAGCTTTTATCAGAAGGCAAAAAATGGGGGTGCTTTCGGTATTAGAGCACTTGCCTAGCGGTTACTCGTTTTCATTCTCATCCTCTGTCTGTCTGTCTGTCTGTCTGTCTGTCTCTCTCTCTCTCTCTCTGTCTTTCTCTGTGTGTGTGTCTTTCTCTGTCTTTCTTTCACTTTTAAAGACAGTACATAAATATGAAACAAATATTGGGGATATTGTGGATAACCCTTAAACATAATTGGTGGATGTTTTAATTACGTTTCAATTGCATGCTTAGATACCTAAACCAAGGCAACTTATAGAAGAGTTTATTGGCCTTCAGAGGGAGAACCCATAATCATCATGGAAGGGAGCATGGCAGCAGGCAGGCAGACATGGTGCTGGAGCAGTAGCTGAGAGCTTATATCCTTATCCATAAGTAGGAGACAGAGCTAACTGGGAACAGTGTGGGTGGGATTTTTGAAATCTCAAAGCCTGCCCCCAGTTACACACCTCTCCCAGAAGGCCACACCTCCTAATCCTTCCCAAGCCATTCTCATTCAAACCACCATAGTGGAAATGTAAACACCTATTTAAAAAAAAAACAGTATAGAGATTCGTTGAAAATTTAAAAACAACAGTTCTAGGATAGTAGAAGTAGAAAAGAGACAATCTCATTTCTGGGTGTATACTCAAAAGAAATAAAATTACAGTTGTTTAGTGTTGTTCTCAGTAGCCAGGATACAGAAATAACCTAGGTATCTGTTATGGTTGAACAGGGGCAGAAAATACAGATAGCTTTGTGCACAAGCACACATGTATATGCATACAAAGGAATATCATCTATCATTAAAATAAGAAAAACAGAGGACTGATGCTTGAGACTCAGAGTCCTTAGGCCAGTCTAAGCTGCATTGTGAATCTCTGTCTCAAACAAAAGAGAGAGAAATGGTGAGGAAGAATGTGAATATGAATATGAATATGAGAATGAAGGAATGTGAGTCTTGCCGTTTGTGATAGCATGGGTTAACTTGGAAGATATCTCTGCTAAGTAAGATAAGCCAGATGCAGAAAGGGAATATGTATGATCTCATTTTTTGTAGTGAGAGTCTCTTTTTGTTGTTATTTTTAAAACCCTCCAAACAGAAAAAGAATAGGCGGGTGGATGGGGAGGATGGGCAGGTGCTGGTCAAGGTGGCAGTTAGTTTGAGATTTTGAGTATGTTCTGAAGACACAATGCATAGCACAGTTAATAGTGTATTATATACTTGAAATTTGCTAAGATCTGGAGCACTTCAAGACACACACGTGTGCATACACACGTGCTCACACACGCAACTAAGGTGATAGATATGTTAATATGTTAATTAGCTTGGTTGTAGGTATTTCACAGTACGTTATTACTCATGGATACTTTATAGTTTATTATATACAGTTTTGTAAATTATATGTTAATAAATTTGATCTTATGTGAGACTTTATGCTTTCAAATATATACTAAATAGATTTTAAATATGCTAAGTATATACTAAATAGACTATATATTAAATAAAAAGTATTATAAAATTTTAAATAGTGAACTCTTCTACTATGGGCTTTTGTTGTTAATATTAATCTAGGTCATTTATGTGGCTCTGGTTTTGAACTCTGCATTATTTCTTGGTCTGTCCTTGAAACAGCACCATATTATCTCATTGTAATACAGAAGATGGGTAAAACACCAGTTCCAACCTGGATATCTGGCAGCTCATTGCTCCAGTGAGAGTTCTTCTTCAGGGTTACTTTGTACATTAAATCCTTTAATGGGTCTTAAGAGTCTTGCCTTTGAGTAGTGCTGATGAAGTACTTTCCTTGTGCAGTCAAAGCAAATAACTTGCTGATTTGAAAGTTTACTCTTCATTACTATCAAAATTTCCTTTTTGGGTATTGTCCTACGATGTTATTTCACTTCATCTTAGAAGGCAGTGAAAGGAAAAAGGTGTTTGTCTTGGAGACCTCTCCATATTCGGTGTGAACTTTTATTAGTGGTGATGCCTCCAGAGAAGCAATAATATACTTAAACCAGTGCATCCTACCTCATCCCATAAAGAAATTCAACACCATAATGCTTTTTCTGTTTGTACCTGCTCTTAGTGAAAATGTGTGTGTCATGTATATGGTAGTTTGAATGTAATTGGCCACACAATCTCACAGGGAGTGGCACTATCAGGAGGTGTGGCTTTGTTGGAGTGGGTATGGCCTTGTTGGAGGAAGTATGTCACTGTGGGGGCAGGCTTTGAGGTTTCTTATGGCCAGTATCCCTCTCAGTGTCTCAGTTGACTTCCTGTTGCCTGCAAGATGTAGGACACTCAGATATTTCTCCAGCACCACATGCTGTTATGCTCCCCATGATGTTAATGGGCTGAACCTCTGAAGCTGTAAATGAGCCCCCTCAATTAAATGTTTTCCTTATCAGAGTTGCCACGGTCATGGTGTCTCTTCACAGCAATAGAAACTCTAACTAAGACAATGGGTCTCTTACATATTTGGTATCCTTTAATTAAAATTAATCTTAGTTGTATGCCTTTCCTCAAGAGTGGAAGCAATAGTTCAAAAGCATCTTTTGACTGTATGCCAATATATTTATACTCAATATCTATTAGGCATATGCTAACCTAAACATTAGTCACTTTATCATTTCATTTTCCTAGTTAATGAACAAGAAGTTGGGTTTAACCTTGAATCTTTTCTTTTAATAAAGATGAAATTTTATAGACAAAACAAAAGTGTCAAATGTATTGACTGGTATTAGACTATAGATGTTTATGGAATAGTAAAACAGTCTCATGTGTCTGGATTCCTAAAAGGAGATTTCAGAAATACATACATACTTCTTCCCTCATGTCTGTTCATTTAAAATTTTGTAGCACCTTTTACATAGTAGCCATGTTACTTTAAAAGTATAGTCACCTAAACTCCAAGTGGTGACTTACTGAGTTGCAATGATTTGTTTGGCCAGCAGGTGTCACTGTGGCACAAGCAGTGAAATTGTAACAGCTATCGGGTTGATGTTTTTGTTTCTCACTACAGATGTTTGTGTTTTTAATCTGACTTCTTTAGCCTGCTCTGAGAGACAGTCCTCCACATTCACATGTCTGTAGAGATTATAATGGAAATGCCAACATTAGAAACTCCTTTCCCAGCACTGTAGTCCTTGGCTCACGTATAAGTACCTCTAGAGATAGGGTGACAGTGTGTATCTCAGGTGCTTCCTCCATCCCTCAGTAAAGACACTATGTTTTTTCTAAGTAAAACAGTTTTTTGTTCTTTAAAGTTTAATCTTCACAGAAGTCAGGTTACTCTTCAACTTCTGAGCTGTATATTATTTACAATGGATGCTGTTAAAAACTACTAAACAGTGAAGAGGTATAAGCCTGCTAATCTCAGCTTAGTGGGTGGAGGTCATAGGGTCAGGGTCATTCTCTGCTACACAGTAAGTTCAAGGCCAGGCTGGAAAATATAAGAGTGTTTCAAAAACAACAGAAAACAACAAAATAGAAAGCAAAAATGAAATATGATGCATATTATTAATCATGTTTGTTAAATAATGACTAGACATTTGCAAGTTGTACCTTGGATTAAAGAGAAGCAAACATGAGTTATACACAGTTGAAACTTCTTGTCAATTCAACTGTAACTGTCAGATTAGGGAAAATTCCTTGTTAGATATAGCCGAAATGGAACTTTTCCTGTGGAATGTCCCAAACAAAAATATATAGTTCAGAAGTTTCCCATCTCTGAAGTCCTTAGAAAACTATATACATATACTAAACTTTCAAAATTTCCATTTAAATTTAGGGGGTATAATCTAGGGTCTTCAGAACTTAAATTACAGAATACTAGTTCAGTAGGAACTTCTGAGAGACCTTTGGCTCTCGCTGCTTTATTTTACAGCAGGCAGAGGATCCTGGATGTCCAGACGGAATTACTAGCATTACATAGCTATTCCAGAAGCCATGTGATTTGGTTGTAATTGCAGTGAGGGGTAAGAATCCTTATTCAAAAAATGCTAGGTATGTAATAGAGGTATTCCGTAAATATTTTATGAATGAATGCTTACTTTTGTGAGAGCTGACCTAGAACTAAGGCTTCTAGACCTGGTGGTGGGGGAGAGGTAATATACTTTCAGATTGACTGCATTGTGCACCCTTAATTGAACTGCTTGGGCTGTTGTTTGCTTTTGTGGATATGTAGTCTTTGTTGATTTTTTTTTAAATAATGTGTGGAAAAAATGATAGACTTGGTCAAATAAAACATGCTTATATATGATTAGAAGAAATATTGCCCGAGAAATTGCTGATCAAACTGAGAGCTGAAAGATAAGATAGACAGATGAAGAAGGCTGAGGAGCATTCCCTTCAGAAGCACCAGTAAAGAGTCTGAAGAAGGTATAAAGACCGGAGGATTGGCAGTTCACGTGGCCAAAGTAGAGAATGTGTGTGTGCTGGGGGGGGGGGTGCATAAAGTATATGAGAAATGACACAGATAGAGAACGTGGACTGTAGTCCCTGCAAAAGCTTATACCCATGTTCAGAAACTAACTTATGAAAAAGGCAGTGCAGAGCCACAAAAAAGTATCAAAATGGGTTATCTCAACCACATTCACATTTGAGAAAGTTGTGTCTGAGCTGAACTTGGTGGTACACACCTTAGACCCCAATACTGGGGAGGCAGAGGCAGAAGGATTGTGAGTTGGAAGTGAGCCTGGGCTTCTTAGCAAATTCGAGGTCACTCTATGGATGCATAGTCAGACCTATGAAAAAAGAGGGCGGGGGTGGGGGGAGAAGGGCAAAGAAAGTTGTTTCTCACTACAGTGTAAAGATTCCATTGCAGGGCTGACAGGACAAGAGACAAGGAACACAAGAATAGTCACCAAGACAAGAGAGGTAAGACCTAGGCTCTGGTAGAGAAAGTAGAACCTTTGATGAACACCAGACTGTTTAAAGATAGACAATTGGAAATCAGAATGTAGTGTAAGGAAACAAGAGAAGGAACTGCTGTAGTTCATAAAATACTTGAAGGATGCACTATGTGGGTTGAGAAATAGTCCCTCATTAATACTTTTCTTTTAGCAGAATAAGGGACAAGTAATTCTGCTGCAGTTCTCCTCACGTGTTCCAGTATCATGCACATCATCAAGGGTGTCGATTTTAAAACATTTGTTGAATACTTTGTGTTCTTAGATATGCTTGTTTCACACTGTTGTTCAAAAATAGCTAGTTATGCCAAATTTCAAATTGGGGATTTAGGTTTTAAATTTCATTTTGAGATTGAAGAAAGGGCTTGGCTCTGGCTACTCTATGTGAGGACTAAAGTTTAGATTCCAGCACCCTTATCAACAGCTCACAGATGCCTGTAACTGCAGCTCTAAGTAAGAGCTCCTAGGTGTCTCCTACCTTCCATAGGCACCCTGACACACACACACACACACACACACACACACACACACACACACACACACACCAAAAAAAGAGAAACTTTTAAAAATTTGCATTCTTTCATTTTCTAACCAGTATTAAAATATGCAAAATGGAGACAAGTTCCCATGGCTTAAAATGAACACTCCTTCACAGCTTTGTGAAATCTAAATAGTCTGATTTTGTATTATTTAAAATGTACAAAAAATACATAGGAACCTTATTTGAAGTTTTTGTTAAAGTATCATATTTGCTTATAGGCTAATTGAAAATTATTTTAAAGTGTATTAAGTACTTCAGTATTGACCTATTGTTTCAGTAGAGTTGAGACTTAAGCTATTTTAAGGTTTGAATTGAATGTCAGCAACATAAAAATGTAAAGTGCGGATTTAGTGTTGGTCATGAATGAACTAATTATTTCTGAAATACTTTGTAAAAATAGGAATAAATACAGACACATACATTCAACAAATTACTAAGCTATGCGATACCTTATAACTAAGCACAAAAAAATTATGTGCAAAATTTGAAAATTTTGTACACTGTGAGCCTATATTGTATTACTTTAGGAAACATAACGCCCCCCCCAATAGAAAAAGTGACAACACTCCAACTTTTGAGTGTTATCTCACAAGTTATCCATTCCTCTCTTACATCCCCAATTGTTTTGTACCATCAAGCTACTAGTGCCTCTTCAGAATTTTGTACCCCTTCAGTTCAGATGTTGCACTTTTTCTATATAATGACAAGAGCTTTGTTTCTTGAAGGGTTGTTGCTTGTTGAGTCAAGGAACCCTGGCCACCATGAAGTACTAACATTGTCAGGCTGGAGGCCATTGGTAATAAGATAGATGGCGTTTCTGTCATTTAAAAGTGTATATAATCAGAGATACTTATCATATCTATGTAGTCCCTACTACTTCACCTTATACCCAGCACCCTACTATTTCTTTGTGAGAATTTACACAGTGTTCTTTTATAAGAAAATGATTCACGTGGCTAATGTTCTTTCAGGTGAGTACAGCTGCCCCAGTGTACCTGTATACACTTTGTATACCGCTCATGTTAGGTACTTGGTCTAGGAAGGAAGTGTCTATTTGGGCTCACAGTTTAGGGTACAGTCTGTCAGTACAGATAAGTCTTGGCAGCAGAATCTTAAGGCAGCTGGTCACATTGCACTTACGGTCAGGAAGCAGAGAGTGATGGATGCTGGTGCTCAACTCATTTTCCTTTTTTTTTTTTAATTCAGTGTGAGACCCTAACCCACAGAATGATGCCACCAGCATTACCTGTGAGTTTTCACACCTCAATTAACAAATCTGGGGACTCCTTGGAAGACATGCCCAGAGGTTTAGATTTGGGAATATTTGTGTGTGCGCGCGGGTACACACACACACACACACACACACACACACACACACGCGCGCGCGCGCGCACGCACACACACACACGCACACAGTCTTGCGGATCGCACGCACACACACGCGCATACACAGTCTTGCGGATCAAGTCTCCTCATAGCATTCATTTATGTTTCCTGTATTCCTTATGCATATAACCTGAAGGCCATTTTGTGTGAGATTTCCATGCACCTGTGTTTTCGTTCCTATCCTTTAGAGAAGTCAGGTCGGGAACATTTAGCTTGTTGGTATTAAAGAAGTTTATGATTTTTGAAGACATTTCGTATTTGGGGAATTTGGATTAGGGATGATCAACCTATGTCTCAGAGATACTTCAGTTCTTCCTTTGTGCTTTTATATCCCTTGACACCAAGGGGATTTTGTTAAAACCCTTCTGCTGAAATTCCTAGGAACCAAGGTGGCAGTCCAAATTAAGCATCAGTGACATTTGAGTGTGATTAGATTTTTTTTAAGTCCTCGTATTTTCCTAAGGTGAGCTTATCTTCACTGAAAGATACGTCATTAAAAAGTTTTTAGGATTTATGCAAGGTGAAAAAAAAATCAGGAGACTGTGGAAATGAAGTGGATAACACTGGATGACTTGTGTCAAATTAAATAGGGATATTAAAATAGCAGAAAATTGTAATAAATAAAAAAGTGAGTTCTGAGTCTTTAAATTTTAATCCTATACTGTATGGGAAAGGGAAAACATAAAGGATTTCTAAAACATATGTAGAAGGTATAGCTCAGTGGCATCCCTATGAATTAAGTTACTTTTATTGAAATTCATGATCTGCCTCTTCCTCTTCTTTTGTTTGCTCTCTATACATTTCTTATTTTTAGTATGAAATGAACGCCTACCCTTTAAAGACTGACTTTCCTATATTTTTGTATTCATAGGCAATTTCTGTTACATATATTATCACTTCATATTCTAAGTGTGTGCTGTCATTTATTATTTTATCTTTAAGGTGTGTTCTTGCCATCAAACCCCTGGGCTCAAGTGTGCCCTATTTCTGCACCCGTCTAGTGTGTAACGTTCTAAAACTCCAAGCTCTCAGACTTAAAAGCTCTTTGTAGGTGTCTTATGTGGAGTCAGTGAATATTAGAAGTTAATTATATGGTAGTTTTAAATATAGGCATGCCCTAATATAATTAAGATGGCATTGTTAAGTGTATTACTTAACGATGGGTCAAGGATGAGTGCTTACAATTCCATGTTTGTGAGGATGATAAGGAGATACACTAATGGCTTTGGTGTCTTGTACTGTCTTTGTCATTCTTAAAGTAAAAATCACTCATCCTAAATTATATGAAACACATGTATAATCTTCTATTGATCCCACTTCAAACGTTCAACAGAGTTCTGTTTATAAATTAATGCAAGAGGGTATTGTCCTACGTGCTCTTTGTGTGTTGTCTGTGAAGTAAGCATTATTAACCCTCAATTATCTCCATTTTATAATAAAGAAACTCAACAAGTTAGAGAAGCTGTCTGGGATCACATGGTGATTAAGTGCTAAGCCAGGTTCCCAGTGTAGGCTTATCTGACTGGACCTCAGAGCAAATATTGCAGCCATTACATCAAACTGATTATTGCTATTCTTTTTTAAAGTAATAAATCCACTTGGTATCAGAACTAACTCTTTACTGATAACCAAAGTGCTGAACAGTTTTGTTTTCTTTCTGAGGTATTCTGCCTGCATCTCTCAGTCTAGAAAGCATATTATAATGTAGAGATAACCTTGACCCTACCACAATATAAATATTCTCCACACAGAAGTTGATAAATATTTTTGTTTTAGGCGTTATTAGTAACAAATCACTTGAGACACACCTTGTTATAATACCAGTGAAGACACTAGTGTGGTGAAATGCCAAGGTTGAGGACTGAAGGATTAAGAAACTGTTCCCAGACATGCTCCCTCCACCTAACGCATTGTGATAAATCACTCAGTTACTGGTCTAGCTAGAAAGTTACGAGATTTAAGGTTGAATTAAGTAGAACAGAGCGTTTCAAAACTAAGCAGAGATGCCTTAAAAGTAAAGCATACAATCACTATACAGTAAGGGAAAAGTTTAGGTTTATATACAGCCTACAAATGCTATAAAAACAGTAGGAAGTCAATTGGTGCATATTTAGTTTTCTGTTCTTGGGAAGTTAGGATCTGGGGGAAATCTTAAAATTTTATTTAAGCCAGGCGGTGGTGGCGCACACCTTTAATCCCAGCACTTGGGAGGCAGAGGCAAGCAGATCTCTGTGAGTTCAAGGCCAGCCTGGTCTCCAAAGCGAGTTCCAGGATAGCCAGGGCTCACAGAGAAACCCTGTCTTGAAACCCAGAGAGAGAGAGAGAGAGAGAGAGAGAGAGAGAGAGAGAGAGAGAGAAAGGGAGAAAGTGAATTTTAACATTTCAGTTATTAAATTGGGTTAGCAGAGTATAAAAGGATAATCATAAGCAGTACCAAAGCAGGAATATCCCCAGGTAGGAATAGCTTCAGTTCCTGTGTGTTTAGTTACAGATCATGTATGGTAAGCCAGATACAGTGACACAGGCGTAGCTCCAGCACTCCAGAGGCTGAAGTAGAAGGGTTGCAGGTTCAAGGCCAACATGAGGTGGAATAGCAAAGTCCTGTCTCTAGAATAAAAATAAATTTTAAAGCTTGTATTTCTTTAAATGCTTAGGGTTACACTAAGGACATTAGTGGTATAGCCATTCATCGGGTTTTAGACCCAGGTACTCAATCTTAATGGAGTCCCAGGATTCCTCGAGAGGTGATCTCTATGTAGAGAAAGGCACGAGTTCATGCTTGGTCACCAGAGAAGAGGGTTCCATAGAAGTCTGTCCTCAGGAAATGTTCTCAGTTCTCAAAATAGATGTGGAGCAAATGCTTTTCCCCAGAAGTGTAAGGATGATAAACTTAGCATATTAATTATATTTTGGCCACTTTGTATATGTTGGCAAGTTCCACATTGGTAACAGTGGAAAAATTCAAGAAAATGAGTTGAGGCTTGCTAATGCCTTGAGGGAGAAAAACTTAATGGGTACATTTAAGGGCTAGAGGAATCTCAGGATTCAGAAAGTTCTTCAGCAAGCATTCCAAATGCCATCTGCAAATCATGTTGTTGTCACACATGTCACTTAGCCTGTGCTACAGTATTTTTAGTCCGGTAGCAGAGTAGAGAGAGTTGCTGACAATCAGCTGTGTGTTTACCACTGACTTACATCACTCCTGTCTGTCATGTTGTGTTCATGAAAATTAACTTCTAAATGGTCTGTGATGCCAGTTGTATATAGCAGATATCCATCCCACTTACTGTGATACTGAATGTGGAGCAGATTTTCATCATGTTTTAATTTTACTTATTCCTGAATTTCATTTAGGGGGAGGGGGTTCTACTTCTCTATCTTTAGGTTGGCCTTAGATGAGATATAATCGTCTCTAATTTATGATTGATCTTGACTTCAGCTTCTCACTCTTTTAAGCTATCCTTACATGTGTCACATTACTATTCTTAAATTAGTTCTTTCACCAAATCAAGCACATCTGCTCTTCAGAACTCACTTTTTAATTCACTTAGAAGTAAACTTCCTATTTTATCTGGCTTCCTTCCTGCTCCCCCATCTCTCAGTGGAGACTTTAGCTGCATTTGGCCCTGGAAGCTTCCTTGCCGTCCTCCCTGCTTTGACAGTAACGTGATCATGACTGCCCAGAGTGTCCTGCTCCTCCTCCACAAGGCTCTGTGTTAGTTAGACTGAGATGCATCCTGCTTTACCCTCGTTCCCATCTCTCCAACCTTCTGTGTCCCGATACCTTAAACTGTGATCAGTGTAAAGGTATGTTGTATTTGGCATACATTGTACCTCCTAATAGCAAATCTTGCTGTATTTGATCATCACAGAATGCCGTGTCAACTTAAGGATAATCTATAGAAAGAGAAAAATTTCATAAAATGTAGTTAAAGGTACAATTCTGAAATATTATGTAATGTGAGATCTTTTACCAAGTTTTTTTTTTCTTTTATTCCAATGTTACTAAGGATTTGAAGCGTTCATTACCATCTGGACTTGGACTCTCAGAAACTCAAATTACATCCCATGGCTTTGACAGTACCAAAGAAGGGGTTATTGAAGCAGGAGCATCGCAAGGTAAGATCCCACATATTGTAAAGACGGCTGAAGTGGAAGAGGGGAGGTTCACTAAGTGCAACTTCCGTTAAAGAAGACAAGCGTTGAGCTCTTTAATTCTGTGATGAAAAGCGATCATAAACAATCATCTTTCTCTTCAATTTAAATAATTTAAGAATGATTTCACCGGTCTTTATATGACTATATCAGTATAATTTTACTTCTTACCATTCCAGGGTGCAGCCTGTGCCTCACACACGAGGCACGTGTCCTGCCACTTATGCACACCCCTTCAGGTTACTGCTTGGGAACACTTTCTAGTAATCACTTTAAAATATTGTGAAATCAAGCTCTAAAATTATTTCAAGAGGTTAACTTAGATACTTTTGGTTGTAACCACAAAAATTGTAACTGTATTGATTTATATAAATGCAGATTACATATTTCAAAAAAATAAGAAAATGGAGCTTTTATTTTCCTGTGCCTGCCATATAGGAGATCTCCAAGATCATCTTGATGTTCAGTCTCGGCCGATACTCACATTGTGGCTTATTCCAGGGACAACTACAAGCAGTCAGTAAGGCAACATCTTCAAGGGTCTTCTAGTGCCAATGCACAAGGACTACTTAGCTCTTTCATTGTGAGTTGTGACAACGTACCAAAAGTGTGGCTACTGAGGGAAGCTCATTGAGCACTTAGTGTACAGGACTTTTATTAGGACTCCACACACAGACTTCCTGTGAGCACCATCAATATTCTAGACTTAACAGAAGTCTGTAGACACTCAACCTCAACCACACTGTTTGTATGAACAGTTTAGGACCTGGGCCCAAGCCTTCTGGAGGAAATTTTTTTTAAGTCAGCTTGCCAGGATCTGGACAAAGGCCAGTCTTGTAAACAGCCTTTTTAAGGACAGGCAATTAGCCCTGCCATAACTTTTTCCTGCACACAATCTGAGAAGTGTGTGTATGTGCACATGTATATGCAGATATATATCTGTATTTAATGCAAAGGGAAAACCTTTTGTTCATGACCTTGCCTATAACTTTTTCAGTGAGTTTTTAGTGTAATACTTTCATTAATTCTTTGATATTTCATACATGCATACACTATATTTTGATCATCTTCTCCCCTTACTCCTTATCCTAACTTTCCCAGATCCCCTTCACTCTCTCCCAACTTCCCCTTTATAAAAACAAACAAACAGATGAACAAAAACACTTAGTCCAGAATGTGCTGCCCATATACACATGGGTGTGGGACCATCCACTGGTGCATGGTCAACCTGCCAGGGCCCACGGTCTGAAGAATTTGGACTGTCCCTTCCCCAGCATCAACCGCCCATAGCTAGGGGTTAGAGCTCATGAGCCCTTCCCGTTCATGCTGAAATGTTGGCTAGTTGGGTCTTGTGTAGGCAACAACTGCCAGAGTTGATGAGTGTCCCAATCCTGTCCTATCCAGAAGGTATTGTTTTACCCTGGTCCCCACCCCACTCTTCTGTGATGTTCCCTGGGAATTTTTTTTTTAAAGTGAGTAGAAGAAAACCACCAGACATTTGGATCTAGAGCTGTAATTAAGTAGCTATAGTTAATGTTTAGTGTGAAGTGTATTAATTGTTTTAATGTTGTGGTCTCATACAGTAGATCTCCTTGTCTTGGCAGTACTTAGTCCTCTTGCAGATAACATTAATCTATCTTTATCATACGATTGCCCATCTCTTTATTCAAGGGCAGTTGAGATTTTGAATATATTCTTGGCTGCATGGGTCTTGGAAAAAGACCTTCTGGGTGATCCAGTGGTGCATTCTGCACTGTAAGCTGGGGAGTGAACGATCTGCTTAGTGATGCTGATTTCCTTCCGCTTGTGTTTTTAAAAAAGTAGTGTCTTCTTTTTTCTTGGTTTTTGGCTTTTCAAGACCAGACAGGACCTCTCTATGTACCCCTGACTGTCCTCTGTAGACCAGGCTTGCCTCAAACTCAGAGATCCTCCTGCCTGTGCCTCCTAAGATATGTCAGCATCTTAGCAGTATATATTTGTAAAGCTCTTGAAAACAAAAATCAAGAAGACAAGGAAATGTCTCGGCAGGTAAAGGCACTTGCCACCAATCCTGATACCCTGAGTTCTGTTTCTGAGACCCACATCATGGAGTGAGAGAGCTAACTTCTGCAAGCTGTCTTCTGACCTCCTCATGTGCACCATGATTGCCTACCCCTCCTACAATAAATAAATGTGCGTGCGTGCGTGTGTGTGTGTGTGTGTGTGTGTGTGTGTGTGTGTGTGTGTTTAATCTAAACTAAAAAGTACAGTCTTACGGCTTGGAAGATGGTATGGTTGGTTAAGTGCTGGATGTACAAGATGGAGACATGAGTTTGATCTCTAGAGTCCATGCTAGAACGCCCGGCATGCCCTAGAGCCAGGAGGTGTAGACAGCAGCCTTGTCAGCTCAGTGAGAAGCCTATCTCACAACACAAGGTGGACAGCATCTAAGAAGGAACACCACCCAGAGTTACAAGACAGGCACATGCAATCTCTGCTGCATCCTGAAGTGTAGCGTTCTCGTGCAGGGTTCTTTGTCTTTGAAAGGGTTGACTAGATGCCTAAAATTATGATGGTTTATTGGCTTACTTTACATAATTTGATACCATTTTTTGATCAATCACTACCTATTAACTTTATTTATTAATTGTTGTGGTACTGGGAGTTAAACTCAGGACGTTGTACATATTAGGCAAGTGCTCTACTACTGTTAGGCTATATCCCAGCCTCAATTTCAAATTTTAAATGTCAACATGGTATTCTGAGTTACTCGCTCGATCAGAGAGACACTTCAGGTGTCTTATGGCTTAGCAACAGCAGCAGGTGAACAGCTCTGATGAGCTCAACTTTGCAGAAACCTCTTTATTGTTACCCAAGAGGTACTTTAGCAAGTCAATTTCCACATACTGAAGCCTCCTATCTGATCTTGGAGTTGTCCCAGGGAACTGGTACCTAAGCAATTCTCAGCCATATGAGACCTCCTGGTTTGCCAGGTATGTCTCCAGACCAAGCCATGCAAGGGCTCTGTGAATACTTCAGGAAGAGCAACTGAGATAATAACAATCCCTGACTATTTACAGAAGGTTACTTCAAAGCCTAGCTGCCATCATTCCAGAACTCATGCCAGATACAATGGCTCTGTTCATTCTCTCACCACAAAAAACAAATGTGTCATTTAGATATTTTAACTATTTTTAATGAAATTATTTGTCTGGCATTTGATTTGATCTCGTCCCTGTAAGTAACAGGATTGTAGAGTAATTGGACTAAAATGGCCATTATAATCTATAGTACATGAACATTAAAATGCCAGCTAGTTTCACTTACTTGTCAATGCAATACTCAAATTGGAATGACAAGTATGTTTTGTGCTAGTGGGGGTAACTTATCTCTTTGGATTGAGTTTATGAAGCTTGTTTTAACCTACAGTGCATTATTGATCAGTGTATTCATGAGAGAATTCTGTGTACTTCACTAGTTCAGCACTTCCTGGAAAGGCACAGTTGTCTTGAGGCGTGTGTTGTAGGACGTGGGTAGGTAGGTAATAGGAGTGACCATGGGGAGGAGTGGCACACTGAGACTTAGGAAGAGAATCCGAGGGGAAGCGTTAGAGGGATTGGACAAAAGGCTGACGCGTTACTTGATAAAGACTTTTTATTACTTGAACAGTTACTATAAGATAATGATATACTTTTCTACTTTTTCCTAAAGTTAAAAAGTTACACCTAAATTTAGCTTAAAAACAACAACAAATATTGAAACCTGGTCAACAACAAAAATGTGGCAGAAGGAGTAAGAGCACACGTCAAAAGTAGACCCAAGCTCCTAACAAGGACGTAGGCTTAGTCCCCGAGTTTTCTTTGGTGAGAGTTCTAATCATTGCCTCTGCCTCGATTTCTGTTGAGAGGAAATTGGCTAATTCCTCTAAACTTAGTTAGCAAGATCCTGAAGTTTTTGTTTTCTGTTTTTTCTTTTGGGAGAGAGGGTCTTAAAGGTCAGGTATAGTTCAGGTTGGCCTAAAATCACAATCCTACCTCAGGCACCTCTCCTGGGTCCCAGGAATAAAGGTGTGTAACACCATGTCCAGCTTTAAGATTTTGGATTCTTTTTATCTTTTTATTTTTTATTTTTATTTTTT
>CABHPQ010151345.1:28009-51198 GCA_902168405.1 Peromyscus aztecus
CATTTCTCTGTGTAGTTTTGGTGCCTGTCCTGAATCTCGCTCTGAAGATTTTGGATTCTTAAGAGCTTTTTGTGGGCATTAGCACTTTGGATAGCCACATTTAGTTGGGAGGGCTAATTTAAACTATACCAGTCTAAAGGCTTACAGTATGGAAAAATGGAAGGTACCTTTAAAGGTAAGGCAGACAGTTGAAATCCCACCTCATCAGTTGCCATTTTCGTATGGAAGCTGTATCATTTGCTACATAATTCATACACATGTCATGTTGTGTTGTGACATCATTTCTTACAGAGATTAATGAACTGACTATAATAACCAGAACAACAGAGCTCTGTTCTTGAGGTCATCAGACATGGAACTCTAGCTGTTGTTTCCTTGTGTTTACTACTTCCTTATGATAGGAACCCGGTGCCTTGGGTAATAGAGATATGGTCTTTGTGTAACATGGTTTTTAGACTGGATAGCCTATTGAAATGTCTTTCAACTCAGCAAGTAACTTGTAGATAGAACTTTTGTATTTAATTTGATAATGGAGATCCTGTGGTGTAGATTGTGAACTTCCCCATATGAAACTGTTTAACCTCCTGAGCCTCATTTCTCATAAACTTTATTGTGAGTGTTCAGGCCAGTTGATTTCTATCAGCCAGTCTAGTTTTAAGTTTTGTAATTCAATAGATTTAAAGAGACAGATTTCTCTACTTTAAATGATAGTAGTAGTCTATTTAGGTCTGTCATATGCTTGAATTCAATGTCAGCAGGTTTTCTTACTATTACAACTAAAGGCTGTCTTCATCAGAACCTTGTTTATGTGTGTATGGGATATATACATCTCTTGTTAATTATATGTAAAGTGGGTATTGATTCTTTCCTGTCACGAATAAATTTGATATACATTTTTTCCAGAAAACCGGAGAAGATTGTAATTGAAATAACAGTTTATTATAGGCATTAAAATATTCTCAGCTAGAGCTGGAGAGATGATCAGTGAGTAAGAGAACTTGCTTTGCAAACATGAGGATTTAAATTTGAATATCTAGCACCCGTGAAAAGTCAGGCATGGCTTTCTTGTGCCTGTAATTCCAGTGCTGGGGAGATGGGGGAATGGTGCATAGAGACAAGATCCCTGGGGCTTGCAGGCTACCAGCCTGGCTCCAGGTTCAGTGAGAGAATAAAGCTCAGAGGGATCAAGCAGGGCACCTGGTTCCTCCTGCAGCTCTCATGCATGCATGTTTGCACATTTACCACGTTGACACTCAGAGATACACATATGCAGATTAGTAGAGAAAAATATTCTCAGCTAAATACTGAAAGAATTTCTCATGTTTTTAATGATTATTCTTTTTGCCTGATTTAATAGTTGCCTTAGGAACAATGATATATGGTAGCATTCCTTTTTAAAAATTGTATTTATTTGTTTTGTGTGTATATGTGTGTGGGTGTGCATGCTACAGTGAATGCATGTGGAAGTCAGAAGACAGTTTGTGAGAATCAGCTTTCTACTTCTCAATGGATTCCAGGGACCAAGCTCAGGCCATTGGGTTTAGGAGCAAGTGCCTCTATCTGCTGAGCCACCTCATCAGCCTGATAGGGAACAGTTTTTACTTTGTAGAGGACTACAGAGCCTCAGAGATGTAAGTAAATTGTCAGAGTGTTCCTGTCACTATGTGATAGACAGAACCAGAATTTCATACCCAGAATTAGAATTTAAAGCTTGGTTGTGTTTTACTTAAAAATTGCTTTCTTTCCTCTTGTTCTCAAACTCGACTGTTTGAAAATCTCACCAGTAGCCTTCAAAACAACAGGTGCATTCGCGCTGACAAGCAGTAGATCTTGAGAGAGTCCCAGATATGTTCTTAAAGTTCCAGGAATGATTCTCATGATCACTTGGGAACCATGACAGCACCAGTTCTGGAACTTCCCAGTACCTAGAGTTCACCATGGATCTTGTGGTACTGCAGTTCCTGGCTCAGTGAGCCTGAGCCTTTGCATTTCAACATGCCTCAGGGTGACTGAGTTGCTGTGGGCACCCAACATTCCCAACACGAAGAGCAGTAGTATGCACTGTATCAGACTTGGTTTATGTTTGGAAAAATCTGGCAACAGTTCCTATGAAGGTTGTAATTATTGTGAAGGACATACTTCATTCACATTTTTGTAAAAAGTATTAAAATACGCTTCTATATTCCTTTCTGTACCTAAGCCTTTTTTTCATAGTAAAGACTGAGAAGTTATGAGATATATACTTAAACTATGAATCATTCAACTCCCGGACTTTTATATGATTTGGTTTTGAAAATACCAGACTCCAGGGAAATTTGTTTAGATATGATCTTGCCAGTTCTTTTACATAGTGAAGTGCTTTGTTTAGTTTTGATAGGTTAATAATAAGTTTCCATAGAACTCAGCCCCTGGCATTGTCTTATTATTGGTCTTTTCCTGCAGGAGAGCGAGTGTATTAATTGTAGTCTTAATTGTAGTGTGTGACCATGTTAAAGGAATTGTCAGTAGATCTCTGTTCTGACGTGGAGGAGGAGTGGATTTTCACAGTGTAATGTCTGCCCTTTCCAGGTCCCTCGGCGCCGCCCTTGCCATCTGTTCTGTCCCCCAGCAGGGTTGCAGCGAGTCAGCTGGCCCAACCAGGAGGCGATCTGACTGTTCCTGCAGGTATTCACTGCACTGACTGATTGGGCCTCTCCTACTGCTGAAGCCAGCCTAACTCCATTTCCTAATTGCTCACTCTGTGTTCGTAGGTGTGTGCTCTTCTGGCTGTTATGGCTGCTGCTGCTGCTGCTGCTGCTGCTGCTGCTTTCTCTAACAATAAATCAGTTTTCTAGAAATCAAAATCATTTGTCGTTTCAAAGCAATTAGGTTGCATCTCAAACCTGAAATTTAATGATTTTTAAAGGTTAAAACAGTAAAACGTAATTTGTTTTCACTCATTCTCTCTTTTCTCTGGTTGGTACAGGTCCACTTGTTTGATTCTGACCTCTCAGCTCTGCAGCTCTGCCCTCTTTGCAAACGGAAAGGGAGCTCTGACAGCCATGTTATTATTGAGAATGGGTCAAGTGAACAGCTTGTGTGTTCTTGTCAGCCTCCGCATACAGATAGTTTGTAGATTGCAACAAAATACTGAAAAGGAAGCTGGATTTAGTAGTGCTTGCCTGTAATGTCAGCATTGGGAAAGTTGAGGCTAAAGAGTCCAAGGCTAACCTGAGCCACATAAGGAGACACTCCCAAAATCAAAACATGAAACAAAAAGAAACAAAAACAAACTAAACATTTCTTTTTGTATGGCATTAACATTTGATGTTATTTATTTTTGCATTGCTCTGATTCTTATGTCTGTTGTTAAGCCATACCAAAAGCTAATCTGGCTGTTGGAATAAGTGGGAGAAGAAATTTATGCTCACCCTGATTTTTGGTGTGCGTGTGCACGCATGTGTGCATGTGCAGTCCCAAGGTCAGCCTTGGTTGTCTTTCACCGTCACTCTCTACCTTTACTTTTTGAGGCCAGTGTCTTTCACTAGGCCTGTAGCCTATCAAATCAGCTAGGCTAGGAGCCCCTGGCCACCATCTGTGCTGGGGTTACCGACCTGCACCAACACACCCAGCTTTTTACTTGGGTGCTAGGGATCTGAACATGAGTCCCGGGTCTTGTGTAATAGGTACTTTACAGAGTAAGCAGTCTCCTCAGACCAACCAGACATTCGTTGTCTTTGTTTTTTGATTTTCAGGTAAGTTTGCAGCAGAATTTGTTCCTTTAAATGAGACAAACCGCATGTTTGTTTAATGGACAGAAGTATCTGTAAGTGATTAGGAAATTAGCCTGCATGATTCTAGAGGCTGTAGTCCTTCACGCAGTAGGAACCTTTGCGTCTCCTTATGTTTACGCATCACTTTCAGGTTTCACTTTTTCTCTCGTGCCCTAGGTTTATCTGGGTTGTGCTTTTGTCTTTTGTTCTGTTCATGCAGGTGGCCAGAGGACACACACAAAAAGTGGACCAGTTATTCTAGCAGATGAAATTAAAAATCCTGCAATGGAAAAGTTAGAGCTGGTTAGAAAGTGGAGTCTCAACACATACAAGGTTTGTGATTTTTAAATATTTCCACCCTAACTGTATCTAAGACTTTTCATTTAAATGTTATTCCCGTTATCATATTGATCATGCTTGTACAGATATGAAAAATAATACCATCTAAACATGGATGTGCAATTTGGAAATAAAATTTTGTTCCACAAATATTTGTTCCATTATTTATCTTTACATATAATTTAAAATTTAGTACAAAAGAATTTAAAAAAGACTTACTAAAACACCTAACTCTGACAAAAAATACACGTTTAAAAGAAAACAAAAAAACCAACCTGCATGTATGCCTATAATTCCAGCACTTAGGAGGCCAAGGCAGGATTGTTGCAACTTCCAGACTAGTCAGGGCTACATATGGAGATTCTGTCTCACACTCTCGCGTGTGCGTACGTTCCTACCCCCTCTCACTTCCAGGCTAGTATATGGAGACTCTGTCTCAGCACACACACATACACACACACATACACTTTTCCAGGCTAGTCAGGGCTACATATGGAGACGTTGTCTCACACACACACAAATGAGAGTTCATAGAATACCTTTAACTACAGAGCTATAGTAGATGTACTTACTTTCTCTCCTTTTTTGATAATTCATTTTCTTCTTAAGAGACACAGTCTCACTTTATTAGCCAGTCTGGGCTCCCCTTTCTGGGATCAAGGGATCCTTTGACTTCAGCCTCCTGAGTTACCTGGACTACAGGCTCATGCCCTTGAACATGACCTTTTCTTGATATTTTATAACACACTAGTTCTCCAAAGTCTGAAACTCTGTGATCTTGTAATAATTCTTAACTATAAAGGCAGCACCAGATTATAGATTCAACATGGCTGTTTGCATTGCTCTGGAGTAATTGGTGGTTGTTTCCCTAATGGTCTCAGTAAAATAAAAAAGCCGATTTTTAAATATATGGCACGTTGAATACATTTCAGACTGTCCAAGCTACAAATCCACTTAGTACTTTTGAATCTTACTGGGAATCAGATGCTACAAGTCATGGACTACTTTACTTAAGATGAAAAATCCCAACAGCTCAGGCCACAGTGTGAGCCACAATACTTTGTGTTTAGAATTGGCTATGGGCCTAGAAGTTGGCAAGTCAAAATTGTCTACACTTTTACACACAGCAGTTTTCTCTAACATGTCTCCTCAAGACTAAAGCAGGGTGAGATTATTCTTCCAATTAATATTTTTAAAATACAACCTGAAACCCTCTAAAAATACAAGCTTTCTTGAAATGTAGGGAGTTGAACTTGTGTATGCTAGGCCAGCACTCTGTAACAAGTTTTCTTAATTTGTTTTAGATTTATTTACTTTATTTTTTGTGTATGAGTGTTTTGCCTCTATATAAATATGTGCACCATGTGTATGCCATGTACCTGTCAGGAGAGGACCTTAGATAATTGGAGTTATGATGGATATGAGCCACCATGTGGGTGTCCACTGCAGGAGTTCTTAACTACTGAACTGTCTGTCCAACCCCAAATCTGCTGTATGAATCTTTCCAAAAGTCCTTTAGTTCATGTCATCGCGTGACCTAAGAAATGCTGGTGGCAGTCTGCAAATAGTGATGTCTACATTCTTCTCACACAGGGCATTCCTGAAAGTCTTTGCCTCACTGTTCTCAAGGGTAGGGGTGTATGATTCTTGCCTTATGTTCTCTCATAATACAACTATTTATTAATTGCAAATACTCATCCCTTCCTCTTGTTGATCTTCCATATCTAATCAGTCATTAAATCCTCTGGATTCTCCCTTTGTTTTCTTTTCCTTTCCTGTTCCAGCTCTCGCAGTCCTCGTCCACATCTTTATTACTATTTGACTATTGTTACAGATCACCACCGATTCTCTTGGACTCCCTCAGCAGATCCCCGTTATCTCTAGAATGGGATGCCCTTCTGCCTTACCGACTTTATTACCTTACTGCTTTTGTCTGCAGATCCCGTCCACACCAAACTCCCCGGAGTCTCCTTGAGTAGTCTGTCTTCTCATGCTTCTGTAGCTGCATGAGGGTGCTGCCAGCCCTTTGGAATTCCCCTTCCTTTCACTTGTGTAATTTCCCTACCACACTGAGCCTCATTCCTTAAAAAAACAAACAAGAATATTTTCACAAAAAATTCTATTACAGACTAGGAAAAGAAACAAAAACAAGCTAATAAAATAAATTAATTAAAACAGGGTATTAACCTGTTTTTAAAGATATTAACCTGTATTTATTAACCTAATATCAACTCTTTCTTGAGTTGAAAGTAAGTAACTGGAAATTAATTCGAGAAGATGGGTTCAAGACCTAAACTGGAAGTTCCTTCTGGTGTGTGTGTGTTTTAGTCTATCTGTCCATCCTGCCTGCTTCCCTGCCTCTTTGAGGCAAGGTCTTGCTGTGTTGCCCTGTTTGAGATATTTTTCTTTTTCATTTGCGCCCTGCCCATCCCCCATAAACAGTCTCTCTCAGTTTCAAGCTTCCAGAGTTGACATCTTTCCTGACTATGAAATACTATTTTAAAGTCGTTCTTTAAACTCTGAAACAGCTCCATTAGCATTCTCCCCATCACATCCGTCACTTCTGTCTTTAAGCTGGACTCCCTCAGCTTTCTGGCCTGTTTTTCTTGTTGGGATTGCCCCATTCGTTCATTGGCTGCCCGCTTCCCCCGTGATTCCCTTCCCGGCTTCCTTCTGCGTTTTGTCTTCATAACCTTTCTTTCGTCTGTGAATCTCGGGTTTGTTTTGTCACCACAGCAGAGCTCTTTGTGACATTTAAATAATCAGAGGGCAGGGCTGTCTTGTCAGTTCAGGAGCCAGAGTATGACCTCCTGGTATGCTGTGGACTGCGTATCATTCCATTTCATCCACCCTCCTCAGTTAGGAGATCTACATAGGTCAGTGTTTCCTTTTTGTTTTTAGACTTTCCAGCTCTTAGCAAGTTAGCTTCATTTGGAGGCCATTATCTTCTAAATGATTTTTTGAGGGGTGAGGAGGACAAGATCTTGGTAGGTAGGTTGGGACGTGCTATGTAGATAGATCAGCTGGTCTCAAATTCCGAGATCTGTCTGCCTCTCTGCCTCATAGTGGTAGGACTAAAGGTGTGTACCACCATGCCCTAAGTAAATTCTTTAATGGAAACTTGGATCCTTTGACTGTAAGTAGTTTCCATTTCGGGGCCTTTGAGGAAAGGTAGAGAAATTAGATTCTCTTTGTAATGTATCCTAGTCTTCAGTTGTGCATTTTAATTTCAGAATGTTTCAGGAATTATGTAAAGAAACTTCCTGGGGCCAAATATTGGAGAAATGAGTAACAACTGTATACTTTCTTTAAAAACTGAGACATCCTCTAGTCCTCTCATTTGATTATTTAGATTTTCCTTAAAAAATGTACAGTTATCTCATGTAGGCTTTGTAAATTTAGTTTCAAAGTTTATGTAATGTGTCCAAACTTAGCTTGCCTCATAATTAGTGTCTTATTCTTTCTACTGCCCTAATTGTGGGAAATAAAAAAAAAAAAGCATTTCTTCATTAAATCTGGACCCAAGTGCCTGCTTATGAACATTTTGAACATTTTGTGTGTGTGTGGAAAAAAATGGTCACTTTGCACAACAGTAGCTAGATGTATGTCAGAACTTCCTTAGCTTAGCAATAGTTTTTAGACAGGCTTGTAAATGTACTTCCTAGGTCCTGGGAAGGGGAATAGTATTCAGCTTGCTAACTAGCTCACTTGAGGTTTAGAACTGGAATGTGCAATGTAATGTACTTTGCATTGCTGTATTATTGTTCTCTTTTTTTTCTTCCTAAACAAAGTACATCTTTCTGCTTTTAGTGTACCCGGCAAATTATATCTGAGAAACTAGGCCGTGGCTCAAGAACTGTGGACCTTGAACTTGAAGCTCAGATTGATATATTAAGAGACAATAAGAAAAAATATGAAAATATTCTGAAACTGGCTCAGACATTGGCAACACAGCTCTTCCAGATGGTGCATACTCAAAAGCAACTTGGAGATGCATTTGCTGACCTGAGTTTGAAGTCTCTAGAACTCCACGTAAGATTATTTAAAATAACTCTTAGGGGTTATGGGTGTGAGGGTGCTAATAGAAGTATTCTGAGAGGTAACTTTTCCATATGTGATTGGCTAAACTCTTAGTAAAATTGTCATTGTTGTGTTTGTTTGGGCTGGATATTGAACCCAATGGCATGTGCTGCACCACTGAGCTTTATCCTCAAACCCCAATGTAAATGGGATTTTGAGGCATTCTTTTGTCATACAATCTTAAGAAGACCCAGATGACTCTGTCAATGTAATGATTCATTTGTACCTGGAATAGATGCAGCTGGAAGTTCTAGGTGAGAGAGAAGGAAAAAGATTACCCAGCCTGCTCAAGCCTACAGAGAATCATAACTATGTATGAGTTTTGGTGGTGTCTTAGTTAGGATTTTTATTGCTGTGAAGAGACATAGCCTCAGTTTTTATTAATTGTTGTTTTGTGTGTGTGTGTGTGTGTGTGTATTCGTGTATTCCTAAATACATAAATACAACCTGCTCTGTCTGTATAATGTTACTTGTATGTATGTTTTGGGGGCAGGCCATTTGGTTTTGGATAACTACTTAGGGTGCTTTTCCCTGGGGAAGACTGTTCCGCCCTCCCTCTGTATTCCTTGGTTGCCTGTAGTTCTTTGAGTAGGGTTGAGGCCATGTGTACCTTCTCTCCCTTCATCCTCCTGTCCCTGTACCCCACCCCTCCACATCCTTGTCCACCGCTGTGTCCCTCATCCATGTCCTCTCCATGCTGTCACCCATGCCCTGTCCCCTATCCACATTCATGATAGCATGCCTGGTGGTGTTGTCCCATGCTCTGTTATACGGTAAGTAAGACGGCTCTTTAGTTTTTATTAACGATTAGGTTTATGTAAATGTAGTGTTTGGGGGTTTTTTGAGACAGGGTTTCTCCGTGTAGCCCTGGCTATCCTAGAACTAGCTCTGTAAACCAGGCTAGACCCAAATTCATAGAGATCTGACCTCCTCTGCCTCCCAAGAGCTGAGATTAAAGGTATATGCCATCCTGCCTGCCTGACCATCTAGTTTTTATAGTAATCTTCCTCTTGTTTGCTGATTTATTTTTAATTTGGGCTTTTACCTCTTTATAAATGTCAAAAAATAAGTACATTCAATTATAATATTTTAACACTTCCTAGAAGTTCAAGTGTTCTATCCCATACTGTTTTGTATATAGTAACATTTATTTATACTTCATACATAATTTGGTTTGTAAAAATGTCAGAAGCATCCTGCTGTCCTACCTTTCATTGTAGAAATGCTATAGTGATGGTAGAATGATGATGGCCTCCCCATTGATTGACACTCTTTTTTAAAGGTCTTGCCCTTTAGCTCCAATTGGCTTGAACTTTTGAATAGAACTTGAAATATGTCTAGTGTTTCAGACACTTGAATGTTGGTATAACAAGTGTGCAATCTTCTTTTTACACATTCCTACATTTGTAATCAGTCTACACAATTTAGAAGACTGAGTCTGGAATAAAGTACATGAACCTGTCTTAAATGGAAAATATTTTTTTAGCATAATGTAACTTTACTCCCCCAATACTTACTGAATTATTAAATAATTTATCATCTGGAAATGTAATTATAACTGTAGTACTACATTAAATTTTCATCTTCTAGTTAACTTTATATTCCTTTTTTTTAATAGCCAAAATTGAAGTGTTTTATAACAAACTGGAGAATTCAAGTTGAATGATACATCTCACAGTAAAATAGGATTACTTTATTTGGTCAGATGTGCTCCTGAGTAATCCATGTGGACTGGGAAGCTTAGACTGCTGAGCATGAAGAGTGTGTTCTTGCCACATATGAAGAACTGTCTGAAATGTTGGCTGAACTGAAAATAGTTTATTAGAATGAACTGAAGCTGGTGTTGAGTGAATCTCCCTCAGCTGTGGGCCCAGATAGACCTGAGCTTGAAAGGCACCTGGTCCCTAAGTTTACAAAGAAATGTGTCTTGTCTGTATTTATACTTTGAGGAAATTCAATCAAAACACACAAAAGAATGCAATCTATTTTATGTCTGAAAGTTTTAACCAATTGTTACCTAATTTGGTCCTGAAAGTTCTAACTTCTCTGATTAATAAGCTGCTGTATTTTCCCGAACAGCTGTGCTTATAGTGTAATAGAAACAAAATGTAGAAACAAAAATATTCTTTATAGTGCAAAATAGTTTAGCTTTTAAAATTATTTAGATTTAGCTGTGTGTCTGGGCTAATGATAATTTTGGTTTACTACAATTTTAGTAATTATGTAGCTAGCAATGATTTAGATTCTTATAAATCTAAAGATTAGCAGAAAAAGTAAAACTTCTTTTACTAGATTTCTGAGTCAAACATTTTCCCCATTGGTAATACGTTTATGATTTCAAAGTCATGTCCACTGATTTATTAGTGGACTAGTTAAGATGTCATCTTTGTTTTAGGAAGAATTTGGCTATAATGCAGATACCCAGAAGCTGCTGGCTAAAAATGGAGAGACTCTTCTTGGGGCCATTAATTTTTTCATTGCTAGTGTGAACACCTTGGTGAATAAAACAATTGAAGATACACTAATGACTGTAAAACAGTATGAAAATGCCAGGTAGGTATCAACTTTCTCTATATTGTCCATTTCACAGATGACTTGTATTTAGTTAAGGTTTTTGACTGTAAACAAGAGAAACCTACTGTGCAATATGGGAAGATAAAGAATGTACTAGGAAAAAAAAAAGATGGCTAGATGGCTCAGTGAACAAAGGTGTTTGTTACATAAGCCTTGTGTTGGTTCAGTACTGAGACCCATGTAAAGGTGGAAGGAGAGAATCGCCTCCACAGAGTAATGTTCTTTGACTTCCATGAAAGAAGGTACTGGAAGGTTAGAGGGTAGTCCTCAGAAATAACAAAATGGGAGAACAAGATTTTGAAGATAGTCAAGAACCAAAGCCAAACAGTGCTTCAGAAGTATCTAGTTAGCATATGGGTCCGGTACCCCAGTTACTCAATGCAGCCACTTCTCCAGAAGTGTTTTCAAAAGGGCCTGAACACTTCATTATTGGGAATGTCCAATCGGGCCTTGGTCGTATACCTCAGCCCTATTTGCTCAGAGATGTGGGAATAGAGGAGCTCTCAATTTCAGCTCCCTGTGTCCTGCCAAGTATACACTCTGGAATCTGACCTAACGTGAACCTGTAACTGTGCTATTGGTGTATCCCACTGTGAGTAGTCACACTGCTTCCCTAGAACAATTCCTGATTTTCATTTATCCAGGTTCAAACCCAACAAATGCTTCCACACTTGACCTTATCATAAATATGTCCCTTCATCTTAGTAGTTGTTTACAATGCATATTTTCCAAATGTACTATTTTATACATAAGTCCCTATCTCATGGTTTTGTTAAGTGAACAAACTGTGTAGTAATAAACACTTTTAAATATCAAAAAAAATCTTTAAAAAGTAACACACCCATAATGACATTTTCAACTTCCTGCCTAGGTTTTTCCCTGTGTCCTGACACTATTATTTATTATCAGCCCAATTTTCTGGTAGTGTTCGTTGAGTATTTAGAATGCTGACTTTCTGTTCCATTTTCATAGCAGGGTTCAAGATGGTGCTAAGTTTTACCTGGTAGGAGAACTTGACCTTTTGACCTCTTGCTCTAGCTTAATGGAGTGCTTTGAGAACTCCCGAAGCACCTCGCCATTCTGTAGTTGGGTGCTTATCCTTAAGTATGCATTGTCTATACTTTACACAGGGCAAAAACAGATAGGTAGAACACTTAAGTTTTGAACATAAAACTTAATTTATTAACATGATAAAATCAGATGGTGAAAAAAAGAATTGGAAGCAATCTACCTATCCTTCCTTCACTAACATTGAAACCATTTATCAGTAATATATCTTTTAATGGAATTCCCTTCAACAACATCTACAGCAATTGATTTTCCAGTCTGTTTAAATCCTTTCAGAGACATTGTATTTTTCAAAGGATTCATTATGCGTATGAATAAAAGCTTCATTTGTCTAACTTCTTTAATCAGTCTTTGCTGAATTATCTATCATAATCATTCACAGTGCACACTCTTCTATCTTTAAACGTTTTAAGATGATTTTCAGTGTTTTCAGTTTTTCTAGTACTTAAGAAAATAAGAATTTTCTTGTTTTACGTGTCTCCCCCTGAGTGCTGGGGTTCCTGGCAGGTGCCACCATGCACAGATAAGTACAGAAAACACGTTGGATTTGCAGAGGAGGAAAGTAAGTCCACAGAGCGTGAATGGCTTGCTTACCTGTAGGTTCAAATGCCCATTTGGCTTTCTAGCTTTTCATGTAAAATTCGGGGCAGAAAGTGTAGTTCAGAGATCGTGTCTTGCCAAGCATCCTCACAGCCATCAGTTCAGTTCCTAGCACAACAAAGCAATGATGTAATTTTTAAAAACAAAAATTTTCATGGTTTGTGGTGATATTTTGTTGTACTCTAATAAAATTTGCCTGAAGATCAGAGGACAGAGCCAGCCACTAGATTAAACATAGAAGCCAGGCAGTGGTGGCACACACCTTTAATCCTAGCACTCAGGAGGTAGAGATCCATCTGGATCTCTGTGAATTCAAAACTACACTGGGCTACATGATTGATCCACTCTAGGAGAGAAACAGAGCCAGGCAGTGGTGGCACACACCTGTAACCCCAGTACTTGGGAGTCACATGCCTTTAATCCCAGCACTAGGAAGGTTGAGACAGGAAGTGATATGGCTGGGTGGAGAAAGGCATTATAAGGCGTGAGGAGACAGGAACAGAAGCCTTTTGGCTGAGGACTCAGGCATTCAGTCAGAGGATTCATGGAGTTGGTGAGTTGAGAAGTGGCTGTGGCTTCCTTTGTCTCTATGACCTTTCAGCATTTACCCCAATATCTGGATCCGGGTTTTTAATTATAAGACCATTTAAGATTCGTGCAACAATGTCTCATAATGAAAAACAATTTTTACATATTATAATGAGAACCGTAGCTTGAAGATAATGTGGTATCAGATCTCAGTATTATACATATATTGGCTTATTTGGAAACCTTCAGACAACCTCATTTATGTGTTTGACAAACCAACAAAGTTCATCCCATAATCATCCTTTTTTATTCAAATTACACTAGCAGATTCTTTAAGTTTAGCTTGGGGTTTGATTTCTGTTTATCATTTAGCCGAGGACTTGGTTAGTTCTAACACTGGGACATTGGCTTCTAATGATGAAGAGTCCAAACTACAAAGTTTTAAGTAGCAGAGTTTTCTTCTTTGTCAAACCCACAATTTACTGACTTTTACGGCAAGAGTCAACCATTTGATCAGCATTAGAAGTGATAATTAAGGCACATGCTGGGTGGTCTGTTAACCCCTGATATGCATTGTGTACAAATACTTCCTAGCCCTCTGGTAACAGCCCATTCAGCATTTCTCCACAACAGCGCCAGGAAGGCAGGCAGTTGTGATGAAGGCTTTTCAGTTGTGGACACCTGCTCTCCATAGAGTAACAGGCCGAGGCTGGCCATCTTGAAGTGAAGGTTGCTCTGGAGGGCTGGGTGCCCTCCGTTGGGTGTAGGAGTGCGCTTAGAGGAGAGTTGCTGGGAAGAGCTTCTGCTTTGATGTCATCTACAAAATGAGTGTCACAGTAAAGACTACAAGGTCAATAGTGTAACTTTGCTTATATTCCAGTTAATCATTACTGTTTTAAAAGTGCTGCCGGGATTTGAAGGGGCTTTTGTTGTATTTTAAAAAGGGTGGGAAGGAAGGAGTCCCATCATGCAACAGGGCCCACGTAGGAGGTTTATTGAGGGGGAAGGGGCAGAGAAGAGGGCAGGGACAGGTCAGGGACGAGGAAGAGAGAGACAGCGACAGAGAGAGATGGGAGATGTGCAAGGCCCACCTTTTATAAGGAAACAGCAAATGGGCACAGGGGGTGCTCTTAGTGTTGGCAGCTGAGATATATCCTGTCAGGACCCTAAGGGTAAGCCAGTACAGACGCCTAAATGCTAACAAGATTGGTTCTACTTTTTTGTTTGTGTTTGCTTTTAGCTCTTCCTTTTCTAATACTAAGCATTCTAAAGGTTTTAATTATTGCCCAATGTCATGTAATACATATGTGTATGAAATTTTGTGGTAATTGTTCCCATTCATAGATGGAAAATGGGAACACAAAAAAAAATGCAATACTAACTGAAGACATGAGAGCAAGTGAAAGAAAGGTAGTTGGCTTCTAAACCCCTGGGTTTAACTAACTTGTTATTGTTACCAAGTTTGTCTTGCCCCATTGACTTTTTATGTCTGTCTTAATCTTCATTATCTTTATTCTAGTTTCCAGACTCATTTCTTACTGCCCATAGTCCTGGGGCTGGCCCATTTTTCATTCTGCCCCAGTCCATGTCCCTTCCTCACCATTAGAGAATCAGCTTTAACCCTGAACAGTGAATCGGGTCAAATCGCAGCTTTCCCGTGGCTTTTTACTGCTTGTTCTTGCTGTCTTACATCAGGGGGGGGGGGGGGGGGCCTGCCTACTGTCTTGACTGAAATTTCTTCCATTGTTGTGTACTAATTTTGGATTATAATACACTGATTTAATTCACAAATATCTCCCAGTGCCCACACTGTTCTCTTTTTGGGATGTTCTACCAATTTCATCAACCTATTAAGCTTTTACCATCCTTCAAATTTTAATTATGTTGTGTTTTTGTTCTCAGAAATGCTTTCTCAAATATCTAGTCAATCCCCTTGTCAGTAATGATAATTTGCATTATGACATTTTGTTGTAATTGGGTACCAGCTTCTTGAGGGTCAACTTATCAGCTCACCCGAAACACAGAAGGTCCTGACTTGATAACTATTGCATGGATCAACATATTAGGGAACAAACAAATGATCCTCAGTGGCCCTGCAAAATCTAGTTTGTTAAATTTAGTACAAGTTAAAAATAAACTGGACTTGAACACTGGGCATGGTAGCACATGCCTTTAATCCCAGCACCTGGGAGGGAGAGACAGATATCTGAGTTTGAGGCTAGCCTGGTTTATGGAATGAGTTCCTAGACAGCCAGGGCTACACAGAGAAATCCTGTCTCTGGAAAAATTTAAAAAACCAAACCAGACCAAACAAACACACTGGGCTTGGGCTGGGTGTGGTGTGCATGCCTTTAATCCCAGCACCCGAGGCAGAATCTGGGAAGGCCCTGTCTCCCACCATCAGCACCCAAAGTTGATATTCTGTTTAAACTACCTCTTGTACACTTTCTTTCTGTACATAAAATTATCTAGTACATTATACATATGTATGAGGTACATTCATTTATTTTCTCCAAGCACGGTTTCTGTGAGTTCAAGGCCAGCCTGGACTACATATAGTAAGTTCAAAACAGCCAGAGCTACACAGTGAGACTCCGTCTCAAAAACCCAAAAATAAATAAACAAACTGGGCTTAGTGTGAGGGACTGACATACTCTTTCTCAAGTTAGCTATATAATGTAGTTCATTACTTAAAGTATTCTTCATTCTTGGACTGGGAGATGTGACTCACCCTGTTGATATCTGAGTAAAGACCTTTAATTGTAGGACATAAACTTTGTGATTCTGATTTTTTTTTTAACTAAATTAGAGGTGACTTGCTTCTTTTCAGTTGAGTACTGACTACTTCAGAGACAGCTGGGCAAGTCACTGCTTACCACAGCAGTGCTATACTTCCACAGGGCTATGACAGAGGTGCGGTGCAGATCACTAGTGAGATGGTGGAGTGAGGTTGATGGGGTAGCTGTTTTCAGATCATTCAGGCAAAGCATCTCACAGAACCAGGCCATAGTGCTCTGTAGGAGATGCCATTGTCACACTCTAAACACTACTGTGACACAAAACATCCACCCAGCGTTGTGCTGTCACCTGTGCCTGTTAAACACTGAAATGTGGCCTGTGTGGATAGAGTGTGATGACACTAAAGCATACACGGTGTCTTTCCGAGACTCAGTGCCCAGATGTGAAGTAGCTCATTAGCAACTGTCTACATTCTTCACATGTTGCAGCAATAGGATTTTCAATGTTCTGGGTAAAATAAATCATATTTATTATTTAAATATAGTTATTAGAACATTTTAAAGTGCATGTACGACATGCATTGGTAACGCTCGGTGTAACTTCTCTTACTGGTTTTGCTAGGACATTCTGAAGGTGGCTGGTCTCACCAACTTTGTCTCATCAGTAGTAACCAGTTTGCAATAAGGATTGATAACTACTTTTGAACTTGGTTTGACATCAGTTGAAGTCGCCTTTTTTTTTTTTTAATTTAAGTGGTTGCTAAATGTTGAAAATTTTGTCAGTTAATACTGTATTCGGGGAGAAATAGTCTATGAGATTAAGAAGCAGCTCCCCTATCAGGGGAGCTATCGGGGCCGTGTGTGTGCATGCATTGTGTGCTTACACATGTATGCATGCATGTATTTTACGGTGCTGGAGAACAAAGCCAGGATCTCACACATTCGAAAGAAGCACTCCAGCACTGAGGTCCCCCATTCCTTTTATGTATTAATAGCTCTTTATTTTTAGAGAAGTCCTAGTTTCAGATACATCGAGTATAGACTGTGTGTGTGTGTATCTTATGTATTACTATTGATAGGAGACTGAGTGCTGTTTTCTAGCCCGTCTCCAGACTGTTTCAGTGTTTTCTGGTATGCATTATTTATTTTCTTCTTTTCAGAATTGAATATGATGCATATCGAACTGATTTGGAAGAACTCAATCTTGGACCACGTGATGCAAACACTCTGCCAAAAATTGAGCAGTCACAGCATCTGTTCCAAGTACATAAGGAAAAATACGATAAAATGCGCAGTGATGTTTCCGTCAAATTGAAATTTCTTGAAGAAAATAAGGTAAAGTTTTTCTTTGCTCTCTGGCAGCTTTCCGTGGATTTTAAAATGATCACTTAAAACAAAAATCAATAGAAAGTATTTATTTCTAATAACTTTTTCATGACAGTTGCATGAAGGAATTTTGTTTATAATCAGTTTGACTTTATAGGTACAATAAAAATAAACTTATCTTTCTTTTATAAAAATCATCAACCATACTATCTTGTGCTTTCATATATAACAACTGGGAGTCAAAAATGCTTGTGTTAAACTTTGATATTGAGATTGATGTTGGTAGCGAGTACTTTAAGTAGTTAAATAATAGAACTGTTACCGGGCTTGGTGGCCCATGCCTCTAGTCCCAGCGTTAGGAGGCAGCAGGCAGTCCTGGTTTTGTTGTGTGCTTGTTTTCTTTGGGTGCTAGGGATTGAATCCAAACCCTGAGCATGATGGTCAGTGGTCTACTGCCGAGCTGTGTCCTCAGCCCTTGAGTTTTCCTTTGTGTGAAAGATGAGTTCCCGTGTTCAACATGTCTTCTGGGTTTATGTGGAAGAGTGTAGTTGCAAATGAGAGAGCCAGTAACAAGCATAGTACAGTTGGTGTTGCTCAGTCCTGGGAAGGTGGATCTTGCATGGCAATAGTTCCTCTTCGTGTGCTATTTGCCTTCAACCATCCTTCTTCCAGTGCCCTCTTAAAATGGCTATGTAGTACCATAGTCAGTCTGTTGCTGTGGTGTGTACCCGAGACAGCTGCTCTCTAAAGAGAAAAGGTTGCCTTGGCTCACAGTTGCTGAGGTTTCAGTAATAAGATAGTGTATCCAGCAGGAGCATGTAGCAAACAAAACTGCTCACCCAGGGTAGAAGGGTGATTCTCCTTCCTTACGAGGCCCCACCATGTTGGTTCTTCTTCCTTTGTTTGTGGTAGGGTTGGTTTTGTTCTGCTTTGTTGTTGTTTGAGATAAGGGCTCACTATGTAGCCCTGGCTGTCCTGGAACTTGCTATATAGACCAGGCTGGCCTTGAACTTACAGAGATCAGCCTTCCTATGCATATGCCACCACACCCAGCTGTTGCTTTTATTTTTGAGGCAGAGTTTTGGTATATAGAAAAAAGCTGGCTTTGTATTCATGATGAACTCTGTGCCTGAGTTTTTAGCTAAGCAGGCTTGTGCCCCATGCCTGGCTTTAGGCCCCAATAGTGACATAGGTTGGCAGTCAATCTTGTAACACATGGTCCTTTGGGGGCATTAAAGATTCGAATTGTAACAACTATTTTTCTTTACTTCTCCTAGAAACTAATATTTATATTCTCCCTCATGACATCAAAGGGCTATATTGAATTACTATCTTCTTGTTTTCTTTAATGTTTCCTTAGAAACTCACAGCTACCATAAAGCCCACAGAGTAATATATTTCTTTGGAATCTACCAAGTCTAGAAGTGTTATTCCAGTTTTTGAAGAAACTGTGGATGAAAATACTCACCTGGAAACAATACAGTGGTAGAAAAAGAAACCTAAGTAGATTGTCAGACAGATTGCCCAGCATGATTGCACAGCCCTTTAAAGCCTTCATTAGCTAAGGCCCATAAGACTATGTTCATTTCCATCTCAGACATATGAAGCACTTCCATTGTTCAGTGTTTTGGTAGATACTATTATATCAGTATTTGCGTATTTGTTGACATTACTACTGTGTGGTAGTACTTAAAAAGAGGCGGGCTCTACAGGAATATGTACATTGACACCTTCACAGGCAGCCAGCTCATCTCTAAATTTTAAATGCCAGTCAGATGGCTCTTACTAATGCCTTTATTTTGTAAGCACTGAAAAAATTTTCATGATGGGAGTGACAGAAAGTTAGTTACTGCTTAGGCACCCAGTCAGCACCCTGTTAAGGAAGGATGTGGGTGTGGCCGTGGTGCATGCCTTAATCCCAGCACTGGGGAAGCAAAGCAGAAGGACTTGTGGATTCGAGGCCAGCATGGTCTGCAGAGCAAGACCAGCCAAAGCTGTGTAGAGACCATGTCTCAAAGATAAATTAAGTAATTTTAAAAATAAAGTAGATATTTACCATCTTGTAAAGAAACTTTTATGGCCAAGTGGAATACTGAGTAACTTGAGGCCAGCTGCCACAAGGGGCATTTCTGTGGCAGCATGATGGGAATTGGGAACCAGGTAGGATAAAGGTGCAGGTGGACCTTCGTTTAAACGAGTGTTCAACTTGAAGCAAGGATGGAATATTGAAGAGGAGATGATAAGAAGTTGACCATTGTGTGTTCAGAGATTAGAAACGGAGTCGGGGCTCCCGTGGCAAAGGTTGGGGCATTAGTGGAGAATATTGTCATTCTTTCTTACTGTAAAATATAATAGAAAATTATCCCTCTTCTCATGGGTTTTGTGTTCTGAAACTATGTCTTAGTCTTTGAGGCTGCTAGAACAATCACCATAGATACATAGTTTATAAACAGAAATGTGTTTCTCTGGTCTCTAGAGACTTGAAGGTCTGAGGTGAAGGCATCCACAGACTTGATGTCTGGTGAGGTCCTGCCTCTGGCTCATAGATGGCTCTTTCTTGTTACACCCTTACCCAGTAGGAAGAGGAAGGAGTCTCAGGCCTCTTTGAGAAGGGCATTAATTCATTCATGTGGACTTGGGACCAAACACCACCAGAGGCACCTCTGTCCTGCTGTAGCTAGAGTTTTCCTGCCTGGCCCACAGTCAGGACAAATCTCTGTCGCCTGCCAGTCCCACAGCCGCTCAGACCCAACCAAGAAAACAGAGACTTATATTGCTTACAAACTGTATGGCCGTGGCAAGCTTCTTGCTAACTGTTTTTATATCTTAAATTAACCCATTTCTATAAATCTGTACCTTGCCATGTGGCTCGTGGCTTACCTGCATCTTTACATGTTGCTTGTCATGGCGGCGGCTGGCAGTGTCTCCCTCACTCAGCCTTCTGCTTCCCAGAATTCTCCTGTCCTTGTCCCACCTATTTCCTGCCTGGCCACTGGCCAATCAGTGTTTTATTTACTAACCAATCAGAGCAACATATTTGACATACAGAACATCCCACAACACCTGCCATCTCCTTGGGGTGAGGATTTCAGAATGACTGTAGGAAGGGGCAGAGCATTCAGGCCACAGCAGCATGGTTGTCATCAGCTAGATTTCAGAGTGAACTGCAGTCAGTGAGTCTAAAGTAAAGGTTCTATAGAAATGGATCTTTTATCCTTTTTACTTAATGGTTCAACATTATGAGATACTATCAAACTGTTAATGTAATCATTATCTGTAAGACTTAGATCCGTGAGAGAACTTCTCAGGGTTGTATGGTTGGACAGCTCTCACCCTTTTTATTTTGAAGAGTGGAAAAACAAAGGGAGGCCTGGGGACTGTCTTTCCTGCAGTTTGCCTCCTTGGCAGCTTTCATTTTGGCTCTGTTCTTCTGTTAAACTGCTTCTGGGTTAATTGATCTTTTGTACACAGATGGAAGTCATCTATTTAGGAGTTGAATTTTAACAAAACATACTACAGGTTTTTTATTTCTTCAGTGTGTATTGATTTCTAGAGAACAGTATCATTGAATGTGCTGCTTTATAATTTGATGTTATAAGGACTTGTTTTGTAGTTCTCTATGGGGTTGAGGAGTGTTCTCTACTGGTTCTTGTGGCTTGTATCTTTCTATACTAATAGTCCCCAATAAGCAAGCACTCTGAAACTGAGTTACATCCCCAGCCAACTGCTCTTCTAAAATGAGAGGCCAAACAGTAAGGTGCTAGAAGGTTCATAAAGCCAAGGCAGAAAGTCCTTGAGTATGGAACTGAGAGTCAGCCCTGTGGCTTGCTATTAAGTTTTAGTGTTAGTGTTTGTGAGGCTGGCCCCGGGTAGGTTCTTGCTCTGTTTTAGAAATGAAGATATTTACAGTATGCTCTTAGTCTAGCCTTGCTGTGCTTTGGCAAAACAGAACAGATAGGTATATGAGCAGCAGCAGAGGGACACTAAGCCTGTAGCTGAGGAGCCTTGCCCCTTAGGGACCACCACTCAGATGAAGCTGGTCCTCAATTATTACACCTGAAAAGAATGTCAGGACCAATAGAGTACTTGCCCAGCAAGTCTGAGGCCCTGGATTTAATCCCCAGCACAGAGGAGAGGAAAAGATTTACCTGGACACACCTGCAGTCCCAGCGTTTGAGGGGCCTCGAGATGCAAGAGGATTGGCCATCGAGGTCAGTCTGTACCACATACTCAGTTTGAGGTTTGTCGGAGCTACAACGTGAGACCATATCTCAGACAAACAAAATGAATTCAGGGCTGAAGTGAGTCAAGATAGCAAGTGTAGTTGTCAGAGATAAAAGAAGCACGCACTTTGGATTTTATCAGGTGTGGGATGGCAGGGGAATTTAAGAAGTGAGACTACTTGGGTGTGGGATTATCAGGAAAGAAAGAGGCACATCTTAAGTATCCTAACAATTTTGTTGTCTTTTGAAGTTACACCGCTCAAAGAATACAATCTACAACTAGGTTAAAAGATTAAGCAAAGTTTAAAAATTAAGTAAAAATACAAGCTGGTGTGCTTATCTTAAAGAATTGTCTACTTGTAAATGAAATTGTGAGGTGAGTCTGTGAGGTACATTGTTCAGATTTAAGGGCAAGAGAGAAGTATTGATGTGTTCAGCTCAAAGGTTACAGGCACTGTGGCCCTAAGTAAGCACAGTCAGTCCATTTGTTGCCTTTTGGTCTTGTTCAGAGATCTCCTGGACTCAGTTATGTTAAAGTTTGTTCGCTCTTGGCCCATGGGAAACCAAACTGGATCCTGGTTTCTCTTCCTGTGTTCCATTGATTTCCCATCTCACCCCTTACTACAAGTGTGTACTGCTGCACACTTCTATATGTGTGCATGCCTTAATACAGAGTAATAAAGACATATCTATGGTGCCTTTCGTCTGCTAACCATACCCGGTTCATAGCAGGAAGAACCCAGTTCACTAGACTCTTGCAATGTCTTACCTCTCATCAGCACCTCTCCTCTTGGATCGTTTATTAACAGAGTTTGAGATATTTGTGACCTCAAGCAGCTTCTTTACCCATCATTTATCCTTTCAAGGCTCAAAACCAAACATTAGGCCACTTTAGTAAAACAGAAAGAAAGCCAACATTTCTAGTGCTCTGTAAAGTCTGTGAAAATAGGTACTGTGCCCTCCTTTAAGCCCTCATGATATTCAGAGATGGTGCAGGCATTCACCAACACAGTGTGTGCATTCTTCCCTGGATTGGAAGTCCACTGCAGGAACTGGTGAGCCATGGAGGGAGGGGAGTCACCAGGAGAGAAGAGAGTGTGTCCTGACCGGCTTACTGTCTCGGAACACTCCGGCTGGGTCTGTCTCCCAAGCCTACTGTTGCTGGAGAAAGAAGCAGATTAGCTCTAGCAACTCAAGTTTGTTTTAAACAACTCTGCGCTGGAACCCCTGAGAATGTGAGCTACATGGTGTAAGGTAATGTGAGGCTAGGAGTGGAGCTAGTGGTAGAGAGCTTGACTAGTGTGCTTGAGGCCCTGGAGGCTGGAACCCAGCACTAGAAAGAGGTAAAGAGTAATCACACTTACATGACAGGTGTTTTAAGGCTATGCCTATATTGAAGGTGGGGTTAAATGTGCAAAATAACCCAATAAAACAGTTTGGGGTATAAACCAAAAAGTAAGGGTTTATTTATTTTTAAGAAAAGTAAAATTACTCTTTAAGACAATGTTAATTAGCTATAACCTGTAGACAGATTTCTAAACAGTCTTATTAAATAAAAAAAAAAAAAAGGAGCCAAATATAGAGGTGAAAGCCTTAGAGATCAGGGAAATAAGAACAACCACCAGCCAACCTTAACTCACCAGCTCTGTAGCTTTCAAGTGTAAGCTACTTCCTGTCTAACCTGTGCCTTTATTGCCTTGCTTTTCTGCCCTCTCATTGGCTGTTAGCCCAGTTACCTCACTTCCTTGTCACTGCCTGTCTGTACAGACCTCCAGGTCTCTATGGTTGGTATTGGGATTAAAGGCATGTGTCACCACGCTTGGCTGTTCCCTAGTGTGTCCTTGAACACACAGAGACCCTGCCTGCCAAGTGATCGGATTAAGGGCGTGTGCTACCACAGCCTGACTTTTGTGTTAATGGCTTGCTATGTCCTCTGATCTCCAGGTAAACTTTATTTATTA
>CABHPQ010151347.1:0-26755 GCA_902168405.1 Peromyscus aztecus
TCTCTCTCTCTCTCTCTCTCTCTCTCTCTCTCTCTCTCTCCCCTCTCTCTCTCCATATCTCTTCCCCATCCATGCCTCATGTGATGGCACATCCACCATGCTATGACAGCCAGGAGACCCTCATCAGACATGGTATAATATTGTTTATATTTCTCTAGACATTGCAGTCATGGGCCAAATGAATCTCTTTTTCTTCATAAATTGCCTCAAATACTGTTATATACACACAAAGCAGACTAAGACAGGAGGGGGAAAATATCTCTAAACTTACAAAGAATTGGACTCCTGGGTTTTTATGCTGCAAAATGGATAAAAGAAGGTATCCCTTATGAAATTGGAAGATCCTGGGAAGATGGAGGTTCAAAATATGAGTCTCATTTTGGATATCTTAGTTTTCATGTGCTCATAAGACATCCAGTTAGAGACAACAAGTGAACACTCTGCAAATCTGTCCATGACTTCAACCACTGTTTAACATAGTAACTCAACCCATGAATCAGGTCATTCATAGGTAGATAGGTAGGTTGACAGACAGACAGATAAACAGATTCTTATATTCAGAATAAGAGGCTAGGAGTTCAAATATAAAGTCAAACCTCAGAAGATGACCATTTGGGTCCTTGTCCACTGTCCACTAGCTCCATGGCATCTGATGGGCAACTTCTAAAATGCTTTTGCTCTAAAAGGCTTAGAACACACTGAACAGCATCAGTCCTACCTCACAGAGGGGCTTTGACAATGAAGGGAAACAAGATTGTGGTTACATCTCCCTTTTCCTGGTCTGTTTTCTCTCCTTTTCTGTCTTCTCTGTTTGGTGATGGGACTTAATCAGTCATTAGTAAAACACATGCAACCAAACATCAGTAAAATTATCATGGAGTATTAAAACATTTTTTTTGGTTTTATACTTGACATCTGTGATAATTTGAATAATAATGGTCCCCAAAGGCTCATTTATTTGAATGTCTAATCCCTAGTTAGTGGAATGTTTGCGTAGGATTATAGGAGTAACTTTCACCTTGTTGGAGGAGATGTGTCACTAGGGGTTAGCTTTGAGGTTTCAAAAGTTCACCGATAGGCCCAGAATCTCTCTCTCCTCTCTCTCTCTCCTCTCTCTCTCTCTCTCTCTCTATATATATATATATATATATGCCTTGGTCAGGGTGTCTCTTCATGGCAATAGAGCAGTAACTATGACAGCACCTTCTATCAAATGTATCTATTTCAATTCACCTAAGTCCTTACCTACCTACCTATTCATTTATCTATCTACAAAGTGTATATCATATTTTTAGATCACATAATGAGCTGCAAAAAAAAATCTATAATTGTGATCTCTCCTCCCCAGTCATTAAATTTCCTTTCTCTTCATCTGAGCATCTGGAGCAGAAGCAATATCTCCTTTGCCACTTGTCTCTAGTTTCCAGCCTCCTTTGTAGCTAGAGCTACCCAACCCGGCAGAGAACACAATTAAATGACTTCCTACAGAAGGCATCTGGAGTGCTTGGCCTTCGTGAGAGAGGATTTGGACCTTAGGCAGCTGGAAATGCTTTTCAATCAATACAGTCTGGGCAGGGGTCACTCAGACTCTGCTTATATCCTGTAGAGTTCTTCAGAGGCTGACCTCATCGTGTTGACCCAGAGACTGCCCGACATCAGGAGGAGCAGGGAGGGAATGGAAGGGAAAGAGAGAGGCTTGCATTAAGCTGTACGAGTGGATCGGGAGGCACTGATTTCCTGAAGTGTCCATGGCATCTGGCACTGTTGCAATTGTGTAAGCAGAAGGCGGTGTGGGTTGGAAAGTCTCTTATTCTGCTTCTCCTTCATGCTTTTTCTAAATACTATGATTGCTGTCCTTATTCATTTGCTCATCCATTTATTCATTCATTGAGCAATGTGCATGAAGATAAATGGCCTGGACTTATAGGAGAAATATTATCCTCAGTATTGCTTACCTATTATAATGGGCTGTCCACTGTGACTCAGGTAGGGCAATAGTGCCTGGCATAGTGTTTGGCCTGTGGCTGATACCCCATAAAAAGGTGGCTTATTGGTGTATTTACTAAGGAAGAGTAGGAATTTATGAATGAAAGAATAGATTAATAAATACATGGAAGAATGAATGGGTGCTTTCATGTGTAAGATAATGGCTGAGAAAATTAATCAATGAATGAATTAATATGAATGAAAATGACAGATGCTCAAATTGTATGAGTGGAGAATGAGAACAGTATAGCCTCAAGCCAGAGACCTTAATCCTTCCCTCTTCCACTATATTCAATGCATTGACTTCTCCCTTCTCAGAGTTCATAGCCCATTTGCAGAGATAGTGACTCCACAATTCCCAAGTCCATAAAATAGAGCTCAGGGTTTGGTATACAGTGAAAAGAAAGGTTAGAAATAACCCTGGGCTTCTGGCTAAACAAATGCAGTTGGATCTCAGCTCTGTCACTCGATAGCTGTGCAGCTGGGCCAGTCCCAGGAGACCAGCAGCCTCCACTTGTTTCTGCATGTGATGAGCAGGAACACACTCTCTCACTTATCTCATAGAATGATCTAAGTCCCAGTGAGGACCAAGGAATGTGCTAGCAGCTTATCAACCAGCAAGTGCAATGCAAAGGCAGAGTTGTTGGAACAATATCATCAGGCACAGGAGCAAGATAAAAGGCAAGCCCAACCCAAAGACAAAGTTTAATCAGTGTCCACAGTCTGAGGAGTTTCCATATAAAAGAACCAAGTTTCCTGGTGCAGAAACAGGGAGGGCTATTGTCTGCCCTGTTCCTAAGTTACTGTCTTCCTCCCCAAGTTCTCAGGGAGTCAACAATGCACTCTTTCTCCCGCCATGGAGGAGGAATTGTGGTTGGCTGACAGCATCATAATTCCTGCTGGGGACTAAACAGGAGGGTTGATTTCTATTCTGAAGCTTTGAAAAACCTGAGTATATTGTAGAAAATCCCGGTGGGTGCTAATGCTTAAGTCTTGGGAGAGACAGTGCACTGTCTGTGAAAGCCTTTCTCCTGGAGCAGTACAGTGATCACCAGCCAGTCTACATCCTGATACTTTGTCCATACTCTGTAGGCTAGACACGACTGCTTTGAAACCTACCTAGGTGGACTGATGTAATACTAGTTCCTTCACTGGGTAGGGAGTAGGCAAACTCCCCAGAGGATTGCTGAAGGCTAAATCTTGTGCTAAGGTTTTTCCCCAGCCTGGTAGGTGTCAGTGTCTCCCCACCTTCCCCAGAGGTTCTGTGTTCACTCTCCGCTCCCGGGACTTGTAGGAATCAGGCTGCACTGTAGGTGAGCACTGTTCCCTTGACCCTCACTTTGCCAGTATGTCCAGAGGTGAGCCTCCCCCTTCCTCCTTCTGGCCAGGTCAGCTCCCATAAGATCCACTCATGATTGAGCAAAATACTGTGAAGGAAACAGGCAGGGCTGTCCCCAGGGAAGGATGTGCAGACAGAAGCCAACTCCACCCATCTTATGGGAGCTAACATTTGAGCCCATATCCATCTCTCTGAAGTCCCTGGGCCACCCAAGCCTACACTGCCTGCTCTGATCTCAATGTTAGGAGAATCATTCTAGTGGTTGCTATGTATTGGAAAACAAAAGAAAAAATGACATTGCCTTTTATATACTTTGCGTTCATTTGGAAAAAACCAAATAATTTCACAAACAAATATTTGAAACTCCAGTAAGTTCAGGGAAGACTCATGAGAGGTGGCATTGATTTCATCTGTTAGTATATAACCTTGAGTTGTGATCTAAAGGGCAACTTAAGCAAAGCAAAAAATAAAAATCAACTAAGGTCTGGTCTGTCTAAGGGAACTGAACTGCATGCAGGAAAGCCGTGATTCTGAGGAGAATGGGAAAGCACTGTAGCTCAGAAGAGGGAGGGAGAGCCCCACAGTGCCAGGTATCCAGCTATGTCTCCTCATGAATAAAAAACTCAAATAAAGATGTCATTTCCCTGTGTCTTTAGAAAAAGAAGAAGAAGAAATTGATGTATTTTTCTGGAGACAACGGGGTTGAAATAAGATGACCCAAATTTGTCTCCCAGAATCAATCCTTTCCAAGCTGTTTGATGGCAGAGCTCAACTTCCCTACCTGTATAACAGGGATAATGTTTCTTGCAGTCTGACTGTATGACGTTCACCCAATGGAAGGACAGGGAGCTCAAAAAGACATCCAAGAACTTCCGATCCTCCATCCTCACATCTGAAGGACTCAAATTTCCCATGGGAACCCTTCTCCCCCCCCCCCACTACTCCCAGCCCCGGTCCCTAAGCAGCTATTGTTCCTGCATAGTCACCTTGGCTACACATCCCAAGTCCTGTTTTGCTCCAATAAAAGGGTGATTTGAGAATCTTTTGCCCCCATCTATTTCTCAACATCACAATCACAGAAAGGCTCAGGCTTTGTGGCACAGTGCTGATCCACCACGAAAGTTTGAATTTGATTACTCTTAGCATTATTCCTCTCCCACCTATGGTGCACGAACGTCTAATCACAGGACAATGGGCTGCCATGCAGAAATTTATCACCAAGTACAAAGAAAGTTCACCAAGAAGACTGTGCTCTTGACTCAAAGGGAACACCATCGGACCCTGGGGTGGAAAGGCCCTACTGCCAGATTTCTCAGACTGAGTTGCAGACCCAGCCATCTATTCTCACAACATCTACCAGTACCAACTGTCTCCCAGCAACTGTGCTTGGAGCTAGAAATTGGATGCCTAAGAAGGTCCTTGGAATGGTTTGCTCATAGTCCACCCTCTCCAGGGAGCATGCTTCTAGGGGCTTATATTTACATTTGTTTTGTTTAGGGATACAGAGGCAAGTAATCCAGCAGACACAGTATGATAACAGCAAGCATTATAAAAGAAGTGGGTACAGAGCACCCTGAAAGATCAGGGCCATGGGACAGGGGTAGGCATGAGCACCACCAAATTGAATTAGCTCAATGAAGTAGTGTGGGAAAGCTCACAGCTGAGGCAGAAGTTTTATTCATATGAGATGCTGCACACCAGGGGTAGAGTGACTGGTGTCTTGCTGGAAAAAGGTAAGGGTCAGGAAAGGGAAGTTAGAGGGAGTCCATGCACATTGCTGACAAAATCACCAAGGATCCTTTGAGATTTCAGTCAGTGTCTGTGTGAGGTGACTTCATGATAGGTGTACCTTTGACCTTATGTTGACATAGGTACTCCGGGTGCCAACTCCAGCAGGAAAAAAAAAAAAGTGGTTGTTCTGAGTGAAGGGAAGGCTTGGGAAAATGATGTGGTTCAAGAATGGAGGGAGCTATGGCTGCTGCCTGACTGAGTGGTCTGGAGGTCAATACCCCAAGTCAGCTCCTCCTGTTTCTCATTATGAGAGTCCTGTGTGTCTGAATGAAATGTGCAGGGGTGAGAAGATGTGACAGAAACTTGGTCATCTTCTCTGTCCTTTGCTCAAAAGATCACTGGCATGAAGACCAGGAGCAAGAAGAACTGTCCAGGTAACACAGGGCTCACATTCTTAGCAAGCCCTAGCTGGGCCATGGTGGAAGCCTCCTCTTTTTGTTGCAACACTGTAGGGAGGTCTCTAGGCTTGGCGCCACCCGGGCCTGCAGCTGTCGAGTTTCACTGTGTGTCTGGGGTTTTTGCCTCAGTTTCCTCATTTAAAAATGCAAGTAAGACAGGCAGCTCTATGAGGGGGGGATGACTAAGATTCCATGGACTACACAGAACACCATGCAGATAGCTTTTATAGTTGCCGCTTTGTGTTGTGAGCATGATAGAGACCTGCCGTAAACTCCGCACGTCCCTGGAGGTCCCCTTTCCCTTCCCTTCCTTTCTTCTTTCCATGCCTGCCCTTCTACCACACTTGCCGATGCTTCTTACAGAAATAAAACTCACACTAATAAGCAATTAGTAAGGTCATTGTCACACAGAGAGCAGCCAAGGTGCTCTGAGAGGGACGGTAGCTCATAATGTTTAATTTTATTTCCAACAAGGTATTGACCATCTCATTATTGCCGAACCCAGGCCCACAGATTCCATCTGTCTCCCACTGACGTCCACTGCTGATTTACTGGCAGCACTTCAAGGGGCCTGACTGATTTGAAAACACAAAGCTCCCAAAACCAGAACGAGTTTATTTTCCTAACGGGTGATAACTATGCTTAACTCTAATTTGGCGTGAAAAGAGTCGGATGGCTTCAGAGAGAGCTGCACACTGTTAGCATGAATTACAGCTCATGGTCCGCAGGGTTCACCTCCTTTAGGCATAGCTCTGGAAGGACTGGGTGTTGTCAGGTTTCAGTGGAGTGACAGGTGATGTGCAGAACACAGATAACAGGGACTTTCTGTTGGGGAAGAACCTGAGACGCTCATAAGGTGCTTGAAGCTAAAGGCTGAGCTTCCTTTTAAAATATAACCTGAGTCGGGATATTTCACATGCCCTAAAATCCACCAGGTCCAAAATACACAATTTGGTGGCCTCTCAGCAAATTTACCAGACTATGTAATCACCACCACCACAAATCAGCCTTTAGAACATTCCCCTCATCCCCATAAAATGCTTCATGTTCATTTCATGTCAGCTCCAGCACCACCAACACCTCCACCCACCCCCACCCACCCCCACTGCCACATACCTTCCTAGGCAGCTGCTTCTCTGCTTTAACCTTCCCTTGACAGTTCCCTTGAGCAGTGTTTACATGGCCTTTGTGCCTGGCTGCTTTCTTTCACTCAGTCGAATGTTTTGAGGCTGCTGATGTGGCAGCATGTGTAAGAGTTCTTTTGTTTTATTGCCAAACAGCATCCTGTTCCATGAGTGTACCTGGATGTGTTCTAACACCAACTGATAGACTTTTAAGTCATTTACCATTTGACTCTAGCTAAGAGCACTGGTACAAGGGTCTTTATGTAGGTCTTTTTTCTTTCAGGTGGACCTAAGGGTGGGATATACTGGTGGTATAGTTGATTTATGCTTCATTTTTTTTTTCTGAGACAGGGTTTCTCTATGTAGTTTTGTGCCTTTCCTGGAATTCACTCTGTAGCCCAGGCTGGCCTCGAACTCACAGAGATCTGCCTGCCTCTGCCTCCCGAGTGCTGGGATTAAAGGTGTGTGCCACCACCACCTGGCTGTGCTTCCCTTTTTCAAAGACTGTCTCCAGCTCTTGATGCTTCCACTGGTATTCCTTTTCTCTGTGCTCCTCAACAAAAATGCCTGCAGTTCTGATATGGGAAGCATGCCATTCACACTTTTCTCTATAGCCCAGGATGGGAAACACAAACGTGAGGCGCTCCTCTCACCCCACTGCACTTATTCTGCAAGAGGAGTGAAGGCTTTGGCCACAAAGTGCACCTTCCAGGAAATAAATAAGTAAATAAATTTTTTCTTCCTTCTATTTCTAGGCTATATAGCTTAGAGAACACAAAATACTACTGAGTTGGAAGAACAGGACATGCTGTTACTTCCAACGGTTGTCTTGGGTTATGGATCACTAATTAAGTTTTGTAAAATTTGTTTATACCGTCTTTTTAATCCTCTGAGGAAAGTTTAGCTATTATTTTGTCAATTAATTTAATTAATGACAGAGCTTGGATACCTACTAAGTGCTGAGCACAGAAAGTTGGATGTGGGCAAGAAGTTCAAGTAAGTAGCTAATCCCACTAATGACAAGTCAATATCTTACAACTATGTTGTATGCTGTGGTTCAGAAAAAAATATTTCAGTTCTTTTCTTTCCTTTTGCTCACATCAATCCTGTTGACTAAGATTCTAACAGAGCAGAAATAGAAACAGAAACTTGAACTTGGGTCTGACCTGTATTTAGAGCTACTCTAGATATAAACAATAGATAGATCCTGGTACGTTGAACTTGCAGAACAAAATACTAAAGACTTTGGCACATCAGGGAATGACTAAGGAGGGAGCTCTCTGTGGCTGTGTTCCTCTTGGGTCCCTAAACTTGAGAGAGAATGGAATTAGCTTGCACTTTGCACCAAACCCACAGTACAAGCATGAAATCATGAATACTATTCCAACCTTCAAGTTGTGAAATATGTGGCCCCAAAGCAACGAAGTTCAGGCTCTAATCTAAAATGTACCACATCCCAGCAATAATTGGTGCTGGCCTGAGCTACTCCCACCATGGTGCTGTGCAAAGTGGGATAACCAGCGGTTTTGGTAAATGTCTAACAAACAATTCAAGCGGGGGTGGCGGGTGGTGGTAAAATGTGTATGTATCTATACAAGCATACACGTTCCCATACATTTTACTATTATAAAAGATTTACAGAATGCAACCTACAAATAATAATGAAATATGCAGTGCTCTTTACTGTCAATGCCATATAGCTAATTGATTCCCCCAGAGTGACTTCATCGATCCACGCTGAACTCATATCCTTAGCAAATCTATGGTTACAACTGACAAATGAGTATAGATAGCTCTGACATCAATATTTCCTTTCCAATACAAAGGAAAGGGAGTTTTCCTTTATGTTAATAAGTAAAACAATAATGAGACAATGGACATATGTCAGAAGTTCCCTCATTCATTGCAGAGTAAGCAAATCTTCACTGAATTCGATAACAGTTTTGAACACTGTAAGATTGTTTTTTCAACGTTTGTGATAGTGACTACAGCTATAGAAATGACACATTGGAAAATTAAGACAGCTTCATTAATGGTTTCTCTGCTATGTTCTTGGTGTGCAGTGTTAAGAGAACCAAACCCTGATTTGGAGCATATGCTGATTTCTGTAATTATCCTACCCTGACCCATGCCAGGCTATCAACTTGATATCACTAAATGCAAAGCTGAGAAGAAACACATGGAAGCAAGTTTCCACCCCTGAGAGATGAGATGTAAATGCTATCTAGCCTGAGTGTAATTCCTCGAATAACTGGAAATGGTTGTTAGAAAGAGATGAATTCTGTGGGCGGATTCAGGAGGGGTAATACAGGAGAGTGCTGCCGAGTTTCAGCTATGGCTGTGGTTACTAGGAGAACACTCCTCTGCTCTGCTCTTGTCCTGGTTAGTGTCATCTCCTACTTGGGTTGTTGCAGTTATCTCAAGACTTCCTTTATCACCTGTCTCATGGGCTTTCTGCTACTGTAACAAATACCTAAGGTCACAAAATTTGCAAAGGAAAGTTTCCTGAGCTCACAGGTCTGAAGGCTGTTAAGTCCAAGAGCATGGTACTGCATCCAGTGAGAGCTTTCTTGCTGCCTCAGAACATCATCGAGACAATTACATATCAAGACAGAGCAAATGTGCTGTGTATCTCTCTTCTTATAAAGCCACTAATGCCATTATGTAGTCTTACAGCCATTGCCTAGGCTAATATTAATTATAAACCAAAAGTAGCATCTCCAAATACCATTATCATATAAGTCAAGGGGTTAATATTCCAACACATGAACATTGGGGTGCATACTCACACAGTAGCATCCTCCAATGGCCATCTACGCTTCAGAAAGCAGTAACTGGATCCTATGGACACATAGTTGATATTCTGTGCCTTGGTCTAGAGGCCACATGGACTGCTAATTTATTTGGAGCCTCACTCTGCAGTCTCTCAGTGACTACAGAGCCTATTACCTGCTCTGATTGTTCTAGAAACTCTCACACTGTCTTTCCAGTACTTCACTGAACTTACTCCAGGTCAGCCATATGGGCCTCTCTACTGACCCACTACTACCTATACGGCTTACTTGGGAGTTTTGTCTGCTGGGCCTAGATGTTCTTCCTGCACAACCATGGCTAAGACATGGGGCCTTTTCCCACCCTCACCCTCTCAGGCCCACCATCCTCAGGCCATGGAATATTCCTACCTTCCTTCCAGCCCCACCCGGCCTCCTGGTACTGTTGTTTTTGCACCTGACCTGTGACTCCCTGAGAGTGCCTCGTCATCTTCCAATGTGTCCTCACATCTCTGGTCAATCTACTCATAGTTACAGACAGCCTTCTCTGTTCTGGGGACAACAGTCCCCTCTGCTTCATTTCAGGGGAGATGTCCATCTTTGTTCTGCTCACGGCTACATTCTAAGCACTAACAGTTCCTCCCTCACAATACAAACTAAAGAGGGAAAAGGTTTTTGAATGAACTTTGATAAAGATTGCAAGCCTAACTATTTATTGAAGACTTAGTCTATTCCAAATGCTATTCTAAGCATTTTGCATGCATTATCTCATTTAATGCCAACAGTGTTCTCAAAACATAGCAAAGGCTGAATACTTCCAGTGCCAAATGATGCTATTAAAAAGCCCCAGAGAGGCACAAATGGGGGTGGGGGGGAGACACATTATAATGATTAGCTTCAGCTCTGCCTTTCCAGGTTTGATTACCTTTTGATAATGGTTTGAAATCTAGTGTCGCCAGACACATGGTGAGATGGATCTGCTTGCAAAGCTCATCAGAACCAGTGTGGGAAAGGAACTGATTCAAAGATATACAAATTCCAAGGGGACTCTGGGGTCCTAGCCATTCTCCATTTCCATGAAGCCCAGTATAATAAAGTTGAGAGAAAAAAAAATAGTCTTTGAGACAGATGGGTCTGAATTTGAATCCTGCAGTAGTACAGTTGTGCAGCCATGTGCAGTGGTACAGCTGTGCGGCCATGTGCAGTGGTACAGCTGTGCAGCCATGCACAATATATGTTGCCTGTCTATGCTTCTTTTTCTCCATCTGTAAAATAGGAATGTGGCTTAGCAAGTAATGCTGTAAGTAAGGAGAATTGTAAACTACCTTTCAAGGTTCAGTGTGTGTCTTACCTTTTATTGTAGGAACTCACTTTATTTTTTATTAATTAATCAATTAATTTCTTCACAGCCTGATCACAGTTTTCCCTCTCTCCCTCCTCTTTACCAGTTCCTCCCCCTAACGTACCCTCCTCTCCTTCCATCCACTCTGTCTCCCTTGCCTTCAGAAAAGTGCAGGCCTTCCATGTATATCAGCCAGCCATAGGATATTAAGTTACAGCAAGACTAGGCATCTCCTCTCCTATTAAGGCTAGGTGAGGCAACCCAGAGCAGGCAACAGAGTCAGAGACAGCCCCTGCTCCCTCTTTCAGGAGTCCCACAAGAAGACCAAACCACTTCAACACATGAGCAGAGGGCCCAGGTCAGTCTCATTCAAGTTCTCTGGTTGGTGGTTCAGTCTCTGTGAGCCCCCATGAGCCCAGAACAGTTGACTTTGTGCCTTCCCATGGTGTCTTTGGTCCTTCTGGCTCCCATAGTCTGCCATCCCCTTCCACAGGATTTTCTGAGATTAGGAACCTACTTTAAACCACCTCTTCCTCCTTTGGACTGGTATGTTGGACAGAATTGTATTAAGGCTCAGCCTAGTCACCTTAAACTCTTCCTGTGGGCCAGTCCCAACTCTCAGAGCTGGGAACGTGAACATGCATTAAATCTAATCTTTTCACTGAAAGATAAGGACAGGAGACTTAAGCTCCCTCAACACTCTGTTACTGAGAGGCTCAAACAAGATGTCTGGAACAAGAAGGCATGTGTTAAATGTTAATCCATGGACCTTGTAGAAACTGTGGGAAGATTCAGACTGTGACTCCTACTGCTTTTTCTGCTTCTAGAAAGACACTGAGAAAGCCAGATGTACCTTGGATAGGCCAATTATTCACAATGGCTGTCATGAATGAGTGAAGTTCAGGCTACAGAGAGAGAAAGAAGGTCAGAGTATTAAGGTTCAGACTGTGGAAGGCCTGTGTTCCATGTTCAGATGTTCAGGTGATGGAAATTTCAAGTTTTAAAGCAAGTCACCTGACTACCTCATGTTGGATGTATGGGATCAAGTGAGATGAGGTGTGATATGAAGGGGTGAGGGTCCCACTGTGAATGCCAGTGACCTCCAAGGGAAGAAGGTAAACTGAGGCAAGCAGCTTCTGTTGGAGCTTCTCATTTCCCTCCTCCACCTTGATTTCCTTCTTTTCCTTGGACCTTCTGAAGTCAGAAGTGTTGTGTTGGGGGACAGAGGGAAAGCCCGTTCCCTCAGGTGGCTTTCTCTGGAAATTCTTCCTGTTCTCTCGGCATCCACTAGCACTCATATACACCACAAGTCAGTTGTGTCCTTTTATGGTGGGGGGGGTGTTGTTACTAGGATAGACTCACCAGCCACAAATCAAAGAGGCTTTTAGGGGATGTTTTAAAGGTTGTTTTTATGGTATGTACTGGTTTTTCCATGCTTTCTATTTCGAATATGGGATCTTGGGGGCATGACTATCTACAAAGTAACTTCTACACTAAACATATCTGCAGGCCTGTGAAAAGGGTAGCCTGCAGCTGTGACTATGTGTGATCTTGCATACACTGGTGGCCATTTGCCACTTTATCCCCTGACAGTCAAGAGAGAAGGGAGAGGAGGAAGCGTTCCTAAGCATGAGCCATAGGCTTCTCTTTGTCTTGGTTCATTTCTCTTTTTGCTGAATCAAACCTTAAACAAAAAGGGGAAAGGGAGGGTTTCAGGAAAGGGTTTATGAGGTTTCTTGAAACCTGCCATGGAGGAGCCAGCATTCCTTCCTTATTTTCTAAATTAGTTTTTTTTTTCTCATATTTCTTTCACTTCCCGGGAGTTTCAGTGAGGGACATTCACTTAAAAGACACAAAAAGGCTTGGTGAGAAGTTCAAGGAAATCAAGGCCAAATGAAGGGACCATGGAGGATACGGGGCAGCTTTCTCTCTGCCCTGTTTAGTTATTTCCCTTCTCATTTGTAAGTTCAGACATGAGAAGATGACACACACTCCTTTCTCTAGCCCCAGGCTCTGAGAATCAGTCTTTCAGGACCTGACTCTAGGAAGAGAAGAGTTAAGTTTAGACCCCTCCTTCTGCTCTCTCTTTGTATCCCAGAAGCAGAGCTGGTCTAGCCTAGAACATTCTAGAACTGCTCTTTGCCTTAGTAAATGAGAATTAGAAGTTCCTATCCCTATCTGTTGATTTTCTCCTGTACAAGCATTTCCTCTACTGCTCTTCTGTATGAGGGGATAACAAAAGGCCCTAATATTTGGAGTCCCAGAGTTTAGGGTGAAAGATACATTTACAAAGGATGACTTCTGCAGGTGAACAACACTAAGAACTGAGATAAGACTAATTTCAACAGAGAACACAGGGGTCTCTCTGAGTCAGAGAAGCCAGAGGAAGCATATTTGTGGGGAGGGAAGCAAGTTAAGAGAGAGAGCTACCTCCTGGCTATAGGTCAACACTTAATGCAAGCTTCCTTGTTTCCAATCCATCTCATTTTACATCCTCAGCAATGAGTGTGCAAAGAGCTTAGGATGACTAATCCTCTTCTCTCGGTGAAAAGATGGCATCTAATATATTTCATTGTTAACACAATAAATGTTTATTGTTGAAGGCTCTAGGCTAATTGTTAGAGCAGCATGAATGGGCTCAGACAAGAAATAATCTAATAGTCACTAGTTGGGAAATATTTGGCTGGAAGAGGGCACTGGGGTTTGCTTTCCACTTCAGTTCAGCTGAGGAAAAACATCAGACTTAAAGGATGCTGGTACTCCCTTGACTTGGAGACAAAAAGGAGAGGGTTGAGATCTGGGATGGGGTAGGCTCTTGGGAATCATAACAGTCATCATGAAAAAAGCAAGTACCAATCCAGCCAACAGGCTCAGCATTGGACATTCACATAGAGGAAAGGTTATTAGAAAGGGAAAATGACCGAGAAGATGTGAAGAATTAGAGGTAGGCAAGGGGAGTAGAAGAAATGGATTCACAGCCAGAGAAGATATCAGAGAATGAGAATGCTTCAACTCACCACGTTTGAGACCATCGAGAGGCTCCACTTCCCTAGCAAGGGGGCTGTAAAACAAATCTAAAGAGGTGAAATGGTTGAGAAATTTGTGGAGGATCTTTGAGTAGAAAGGGATTGGTGTCAAGATCAACGAAAGGAACCTTTTAGTCTGAATGAAAGATCAAGGAAGCTTTCATAAGCTGGGGGCACTTGACTAATGCTGCTGAGTTCTCAGCAAATTACACGTACACACCTGTTGTGGGATGTTCTGTATGACAAATATGTTAATAAATAAAGCACTGATTGGCCGGTAGCCAGACAGGAAGTATAGGCGGGACTAACAGAGAGAAAGATTGAGGGACAGGAAGGTGGAGGGAGAGACTGCCAGCCACCGCCGGGACAAGCAGCATGTAAAGATGCTGGTAAGCCACAAGCCATGTAGCAAGGTATAGATTTATAGAAATGGGTTAGTTTAAGATATAAGAACAGTTAGCAAGAAGCCTGCCACGGCCATACAGTTTATAAGTAATATAAGCGTCTGAATGATTATTTTATATGTGGGTTATGGGACTGCGGGGCTTGGTGAAACCTAGAGAGAAGCTCTCCAGCAACACACACCCCTCTTAGCATAGGATGTTGGGACTTTTCTACTCAATTCAGCTGAGTATGAATCCGGATTCTTACTCTCCTCTATTTAAAGCAGAGCCAGGAATGTGGCCAGGACATGATTGATAGCAATCCATCATGAATGACAAAATTAGCCGAATTCCCTGGTTTTGTTTTGTGTTTTTCTTGTTTATTTTTGTTAGTTTGTTTTTGAGACAGAATCTCTCTATGTATTGAGATATGTAGACTATGTTGGCCTTGAACTCACAGAAATCCACCTGCCTCTGCCTCCCAAGTGCTTAGATTAAAGGCATGTGCCCCACATCTGGCCCATTATCCCTTGGCTTTATAGGTAAGGAAACAGGGCTCAGAACACTTGAACTAATAAATTGAGATGATGCAGGTCAGTAGAATAGTTAGGGTTCTGGGCTGTGTCACCCAATTAATCTCTCACTCCCTTGTAGTTGGCTGTCCTGGAATCATAGTCCAAACTGTGGATATATTCTGCACAGATGGGAGGTGCCAGACCACTGAGTAATACCCCAAACTTAAAGCTATTTCAGACTAGAAATTTAGCTTATAGTGAAGTTATTTACTCACTTTCTGCTCTAACTCTACTCCTGGGTAGAGCATGAACTGCTCCCATCACTGGTTAATTGTGATTTCCTGGTGTGCCAGGGCACAATAAGATTCAGTACCTTATTGCATTGAAGTCTCTGAAAGGATTTGATATCAGACCTTGGTGGTATCCACCTCCTAGCAAATGCAGCTTCCTTCAAGATATAGGGACATGATCTCATTGCTACAACTGTATCCAGAGATTGAATGTGTAGTGTACACACAAGCACTCACTCTATCTTCGTTGGCTGCTTCAATGCCAGAAGGGAATACAGCAGCCCACAGTGGTGGTATGTCAACCTAATGATGGGACCAGTTCACCTGCCATTCTCTCCTGAGTAGAAACAAGCAGAGGTCCTTACCCAACTCTCACATGGCCTGTCCATTCCCCCCATCCCTCAGATGCCTGGGGTTTGGGCTCTATGCAGGGGAGCCACACATTTTAAGGGAAGATGTATCTAACTACAAGGCTTCAGTAATTAGAGCCCTGAGTCTTGGTCTCTACTTCTGCAACATGGGGACAAGATGAGTGTCTACTCTGAGGGCTTGTGAGGATGCAATCAGCTCACAAAGGGAAGTTTTTGTAAGAGGAGAGGTGCTTATTGCCTAGTGATATGGTTACCACCCATTCTCTCTCTCTGAATGCAGTTCCAAATGGATGAATTTTCAAGATGTAGATAGATATAAATGTATGTATAGTTAGGGTTACATACTTAGAGAAAGGTGATGGTGAGGCTGGAGGTAGTGGTGATGATGGTGGTGGTGGTGGTAATGGTAGTGGTGGTGGTGGTGATGGTGATAGTGGTGATGACGATGGTGGTGGAGGTGAGGATGGAGGTGGTGGTGGTGGTAGTGATATCAAGTACGCAAGAGAAACAGAAATACAGAGACAAAGACTGTTAGGAATTGGCTCACAAGTTTGTGAAAGCTGGCAAGTCTAAGATTACCTGGGTGTTAACCTAAATTTGGAGATTTAGGTTAACAGTTGATATTGTCATCTTGAATCCAAATTCCTCAAGGCATCAGGTTGGTGACTGACAGCTTTTCCTGTGACAGTTTTGATGAAGAATTCCTACTTTAGCATGTCAATCATTCTTCTGTCATTGTAAAAAAGTAGCTGAGATCAACTTTCCATGAGGAATGACTTATCGGGGCTGATGGTGTCAGAATAAGCAGTTACTAGTCTCCTGGCCACACTGCTTGGACCTGGGACAGGACAGTAGATCATGGCAGGAATGCTCAACAAAAGGAGGTCTGTTCATCTCTTGGAGACTGGAAAGCAGGGAGAAACAAGAAGGAGATGGTAGTCATAATATCCTCCTTGAAAGACACACTCCCAATGACCTAACTTTCTCCCACTAGGTCTCACCTCCTAAGGCTTCCCTCACCTCCCTGTAGGATGATAGGATGGTGGAGAAGCCTTTTGCACTTGGGCCTTTCCAGATCCAAACATAGTGCTCAGGAAAATGGTCTTTACTCTCAGGGCCATCAGCTTTTAGAGGATGGGGCACGTTATGTGAATCATCCACTGGACTCAGAGTCCACTGAGATCTTGGAAATGTTAATTACAATGAAGAAACACCTTCACAGTGGCATCTAGACACCATGGGCAAGTTAAGTTGACACATAAAATTAACCATTCCATCACAGGACTGGGAAGTGGTAAATAGGAGAAGGGTAAAAACCACAGCCTCTCACTGTGGTCAGTTGATTATCAAGTAGATTTTCATCTCATGCTTCTCTGTAAAGACTGCCAAATACATTTTCAGGGTCCAGTCCACTAGCAGAAAAATATGAAATAGTAGGAAGTAAATGGTAGGGCTTCATGAGCTTGAGAGAATTCAATGTATAAGTATATTTGAGGGGTTTAGGGAGATAGGTCCACACTTAAAGTGTGTACTGACATTGCAGAGCATTCAAGTATAGTGGTATTCTATTTGTACTGAAATGTGATTTTATTTGTATGTTAATAAATAAAGTTGTCCAGAGGTCAGAGTTTAGCAAGCCATAGCGAGAGCTGGGCGTGGTGGTGCACGCCTTTAATCCCAGTACTCAGCAAGCAGAACTAGGTAGATCTCTGTGTGTTCAAGGATACAGTCAGCATTGGAGACACACGCCCTTAATCTCATTACCAACCATAGACCTGGAGGTCTGTACAGAGAGGCAGTGATGAGACAGCCACGTAGTTGGGTTTACAACCAATGAGAAGGAAGAACCAGAACTCTTTATAAGTTAAACGCACAGGAAGTAGCTCCCTTTTTTGGAGAGGTTTCTTGGCGGAAGAAGCTAGCCAGCAACACGCGGGTAAGCTCCTAACTCTGACCTCTTGGGCTTTTATCTTTACCTTGGCTCTGTGTTTCTTATTTAATAAGACGGTTGGTTACATCTACATTCAAGTTCAGTTCCTAATAAGCAATCAGGCAGCTGACATTTGTAACTCCAACTCCAGTTGATCCAACACCTCTAACCTCTGTATGCACCTGCACTCACATTCACCTACCTACACATAGACACATAATTTAAAATAAAATATTTTTTTAAAATAAGTGTACTCCAATTCAAACAAATAAAAAAATGGTGGCAAGTAGGCTGTGTGGCTTCTCCACCTTTTTAAGCTGGATGGTGGTGCAAGCACATTGGCAGGTGAGGCATATGGGGCCTGGAGAACGACATCCCTAAGACAAGGCTGACATTAGCCTGGCTGCTCAAGAGAGCACTAATCTCTTCCTATGCTTAGATGGAGCTGTGTGCAGGAGTTTGCACTTGAAGGAAATTCACGCATACCTCTGTTACTGCCAAGGGACCCCGTGGAAAGAACCAAGAAGCATCTGGCACTTGGAGGAGTTTCTAGCAACTACTGCGGTGACTGTTTCAAGGGACCTGGCAGCACAGACACAGCCTACCACAGTCATCACACTGGCATCTCACATGCAATAGCTGGAGGCTATTAGACAGGCAGGCTGTTCGGATGTTTGCTGGGCCCTGCTGAAAACCTTGCCACACTTGAACTCCCAGGTACAGAGGGTTGTAGATGGTTGAAACGGGCTGCAGAAAGAGCCTGGCTGATTGGGCTTGTGGGTTTATAAGACCCCAGTGTTGCTCAAGGGTCATTTCTACTCCCGTGTCTCTGCAGTGTTAGCACCATGTGGAACAGATGGACTAAAACTCCCCCAAGTGTCTCCACATCATGAAACTTACTCTCTCTGTGCAATCCCTGCCGTCAGGTGTGAGCAAGGCTGATGAGTGCTCTCTCGCTTCTTCACGCACTGTGCTCAGCACAATGCATGTGACTCCCCCAAGTGTGAGGTGCTGTGTCTACACACGACATGTAGTCAGTTCAGTTCTCCAGCAACTCCAGCTTTGCCTGAAGCTGTGCCTGCAGCTGTGCCCCAGGTTTGGTTCTGACCTGGCCATCTGGAGGAAGCATCTGGCCTAGGAGATTGAGGACTCCGTCTCAGAAGACTGCCTCACTTCACATGACAGTACCGAGCTTCAGGTTGTGACCAACTATAAATTGGGGTTCCCATGATACCTTCTCTGGGTTCAATTAACCTACTAAAACAGCTCACAGAACTGAGGGAAGCACCTTACATACATGTACCCACTAATTACAAAAGATATTTTCAAGGCTACAAACATGGAGTCAGATAAAGGGATGTATAAGGTAGGATATAGAATAGTCTCATGCACAGAAATTCCTACTTTGTGGAGTTGGGGTGTGCCACCCATCAGGCAACCTCCAACCAACATCTGGTAAGGAAATGAGACCCTTAGTCTATCAAGTAGAAAGAAACTACATCTTGTCAAGCATCAGATGTGAGGAGAAGCAAACTCTTCCCAGAGGAGCTTTCCAATGAGAATCCAGCTCCAGCTCACACATTGACCATAGCCTCAAAGGAGAAAACCTGAGCAGCTGACTGAACTCTGTTCATCATCATGACCTTTGGTAGCCATCAACGACTAGTACAGGATGCAATTTCTAAGAAGGAAACAAAATGTGATGTGAGCTCACTAAAGCTCACAAATAGCAGTGGAAAAATCTTGACAACAATGATTTCCAGGAAGGGCTCCCTGTCTGACAAGAGCAGAAGCCAGTGCTGTACACTGGGGTTCTGCAGAAAGAAAAAGTGTTATCATGCAGTCAATGATCAAAAAAGGCCAGAAGCCAAGAAGAAGCTCCGTTCTGCCTCCCTAGTGGTTTGGTGGCAGGGTTCATGGAAGGAAGAGAGGAGACACTGCTTGATGATTGGGTGATGAAAAGGAAGGGGCTTTTAGGAATCTTTTACAGGGACCCAGAGGGTCACAGTGTCTCTTTAGAAACCACATGCTTCCTTACAGCAGAGTTATGCTCTGAGCTGGGAAGTTTGAGTTTATAATGTCCAATAGGGTCATACACTTTTAATTCCAGCAGAAGTGGATGGATCTCTCTGAGTCCTAGGCCAGCCTGATCTACATAGCAAATTTCAGGACAGCCAGGGCTACATAGAAAGACCTCATATTAAAAGGAAAAATAAATAAAATAAAAAGTCATTGGCCCAGTGAGCTGGCTTTTGTGCATATCATATTGAAAAGCTGGATTACAATTGCCTTTGAAAAGTTTGTAGAAGCTTTCCTGAAAAGATAGCTTTAAACACTCGAGTTCAGAGAATTTTTGTCTGGGTGTATGCAGTCCATAGCCAGTTTCAACAAGAGACTTGACACATTGCCTAAAGAAGGGGAAACCCCTTAGGGAATTCCAAGAAAGAAAATCTCATGGACTTCCCCAGGGAATAGAAAGGCCCCTGGGAAGTGGGGTATTTTGTTAGGTGGTGAAAGACCAGAGTAAGAAATCATACAGTGTTGCTCAGTGCACTGTAACGACAGTGAAGATTGCCTACATATGACAATGGACTGTAAGAGGGCTCCATCTTGGTGAGTCCTCATTTTGTTAGGGTGAGCCACTGTGTGTGTATTTCCCAAGCATGCCATGAAGGCAGTCCAGATCAGTCCATGTTCAGTCCCAGGTGTGCGTGGTTGGAAGTGCAATGAGAGGTTAAAAGGAGCCACACTGCATGTCCTTTTTCATTGCACAGTTCCCGCCCTGCAAATAAGGGCATCTTAGCAGCGGTGTGGGGTGATGGCTAACTGGTTTGTTTGGCTCCGCCATTTTGCTGTTCTACTCTTTGGGTGGAAGAAAGCCACAGCTTTTCTGCTTGGGAATGCTTTCTGAATGAGGCTGACACTGGAGACCCAGTCCTTTCCTGGATGCTCCATGTGGCCTTCCCTCCACATCATGGATTGTGTAGGAAAGCAGGAAACTTCATGAGTAGACTAAGAAAGTCTGGTGGTGGGATGGTAGGACAAAGTTAGAGTGACAGGTGGCCAGGTGAAGGCTGAAGTTCTGGGAGCCTTGCATGTGTGAATACGATATTATACTGGCTAGGTGGGACTCCAACTGAGATCCCAAGGGGCATTGCTGCTCATGGCAAAATGCCTTCCTCCATGCTTGAATACATGGGCCATTGATGAAGATTTTTGTATCAGAAACTTGGGTTTAACAGTGGGTGTTTGTAAACATGGAATGAAAGACTTTGATTTCTACCAAGCACAGTGCATACCAAGGCTGTCATTTCATGTGCACAGTTAACAACCAACATAATAGTGCCAGCATATTTTAAGTTATCATGAGGGATAAGTGTCTTATACCCCCCAAGAGTGGTGACAAAGAATTACGGGACACATCATGACATGGAAAGGTGTGTTCTGGTCTGCTGAAGCTGTACAGAGTTTTGCTGGAACAATTGAAGCCATTCAGCAGACACTGGGGGGAAAGCCCAAAGTTCAGGGCAAGGACATAAGCTTTAGCATGGATATAACATCAGCTGACAAGGCCACAATTGCTGCTGTAAAAGATGCAATGGAATACAGGATTCAGTTTACCTGCAAAAATATTGGGCAATTAACTGGCTAACAAGGATATAGCCCCTGCATTTGAGGAAAGCCAGATTCCCACGGGAAGACCTTCTAGGGCACAGTCCCAAGGAGAGAAAAGGCTGGAAGATAAAAATAGTTCTATGACTCAGTTTCACTCTAGGAAAAGCCGACACTGGCAAAAAGTCTTCTTTTTCTTTGATATTTCTTGATCTAAAGTTAAAAGGTTATATATCCTTTTCTTTATAAAATAATAAGGACATAAAGTTAAAAAAACAAGAATACAAATAGAAACAAATATATAGCTAAATGAACTGTGTAAGAGATTTGGGGTGTGGCCTCATAGCTGTGTAACTGACACCCACACTTCATACCTGGTTGGAGAGTCTATTATGTTAATGCAAAAGGGTAACTTTCACCTCAGAGTGGCAAACCAACTTCACAGAGTTTAAAGAAAAAGCCCACCTGACAGAGACGGCATGGTAGCAGGGGAGTGGTGGAGCTAGTGCATTAAGAAGCAGAGAGGAGGTAATGACCGGGATGAGCCTCAGTAACCTCAAGACCTGTCTGCTATGACCCCCTTCTTCCAGCTGGGGCTCAGATGCCTTCTCACTCCTGCCAGTTGGGTTCCAAGCATCCAGACACTTTGAGCTGATGGGGGAAATTTCACCTTCAGTCTACAGTTAGTTTAATTACACCTTCAGATACCCCTTTCTCCACTCACACACCCAGGCAGGCCCCAAGAACATAGACATGGCGGTGCCTGCCACATCACATCACAATTGGCACCTACTGAGTCCACTATAGAGAACTGGCTTCTGATGGGGTCATCTGACAGCAATGAGTACCTGCATAGGGCGGGAATGTAAGGAAAGAAAGCAGCGTAAAGAAAGGTGGTGCATTTGTCAGAGTTCTCTAGAAGAACAGAACTGATAGAATGGATATCTAGAGAGAGAGAGAAAAGGGGAATTTATTAGAATGGTGTTGCTAGAGTTTCCCTGCCTGGCCCACAGTCAGTACAAATCTCTCTCACCTGCCAGTCCCACAGCCGCTCAGACCCAACCAAGTAAACACAGAGACTTCTATTGCTTACAAACTGTATGGCCGTGGCAGGCTTCTTACTAACTGTTCTTATAGCTTAAATTAATCCATTTCCATAAATCTATACCTTGCCACGTGGCTCGTGGCTTACCGGCATCTTTACATGCTGCTTGTCCTGGCGGCGGCTGGCTGTGTCTCCTTCCACCTTCCTGTTCTTTTCTCCTCTCTGTTAGTCCTGCCTATACTTCCTGCCTAGCCACTGGCCAATCAGTGTTTTATTTATTAACCAATCAGAGCAACACATTTGCCATACAGAACATCCCACAGCAGAATCATTTACAGGTTGTGGATCAGCTGGTCCAACAATAGCTGTCATCTACCAAAAAAAGGATCCAGTAGTTGTTCAGTCCATGAAGCTGAATGTCTAACCCAGTCTTCAGTATATGCCAGAATCCTGCAGAAGCAGGCTCTAATGTCAGTGAAGGAATGATCCTGGTAGTGAGAGAAAGAACAAGTAGCCAGAGAGAGCAGAGAGAGAGAGAGACTGGGTCTGGCGTGGGCTATTGAAAACTGAAAACCCACCCACCCCCAATGATAGACTTCCTCCAACAAGGCCACACCTACTCCAAAAAGGCCACACCTTCTAAATCCTGCTAATCCTTTCAAAGAGTTCCACTCCCTGGTGACTAAGCATTTGAATGTGTGTGTCTATCTGTGAGGGCCATTCTTATTGAAATTACCACAGTGGTAACGGAGTATGAGATGGACCCTAATGTACAATGATGCAGGAGGAAGACTCTAGGGGAAAGAGGAAATCAGAGGTAGCCTATTCAGAAAGTGTTGAAAGCTGAGCTGGGGAGGGAGGGAGTAATGTATGTTTCCACAGAATAGGAGGTGGTTGCCATGAAATTCATTGATTGATCCCCTGACTCTGTGTCTGGTTGGTTTTTTTTGTTTTGTTTTTGGTTTTGGTTGTTTTTTTTTTTTTGTTTTTTTTTTTGGTTTTTGGAGGTTTTTTGGCAAACCTGTGGCACCTCCAGCTTTTCTGGAGCATGCAGAGTCCTGTGTGTAACAACTTAGTCTGGGTTCCTTCCCTGGGGAATGCTTAAAGAGACAGTGACAAGCTAATAGACCAGCAGCTTAAGAATGCAGAGGTGATTTATTTTACTACTTAGGTGGGGTGCACTGGGTGACTCCTGTGGAGTTCAGCTGGGCCCAAATGACTGTGGCTTTAACAGGATGCACATCTGCTCTTACGACTATTGTAAACAGCACCAGCATCCACAATTTCAGTGCCCATGCCTGTCCAAGGTCAGATTTCCACTGAATGCAAAACAAACATGTTGGAAATCCTGTGATAACATTTTTCTGGGCTATCTGAGACATTCTTTTTACAGCTGTTTTGTTTTTGTTGGTGTTGTTTGGTGTACATGTCTAAAACCTGAGCTCTCGGGAGTGATTTAAGGCAGAGAGAGGCATGGCAGGGAGGAAGCCTGTTAATGACCCCTGCTCTCTGAGAGCATTTTAAAAACAAAACAGACTTCAACTGCTTGCCAAGCAGGCAGCTAGCAGCCATTTGTTTTTCAAGCTTGTTACTCTCTGCCTTGACTAACTCTCTTCAAAAAAGCTCCTCCTCCCCATCCTTTACTCTCCTTCCCTCAGCCCCCTTCCTGTACACTCTCAGTTTTTGGCCTCCGCTGGCCTGCTCACCCTGGCCTCCTCAGAAGCAACCTAACACCTGGGCAAGAGATGGGATGGGCTAATCACTGGACCTGTAGCACCTGCTCTGTCACCAACCAGCTTGCTCACCTAGAACCCACTCTCCACTCTCAGCCTGTGAGATGGCAGTGAGTAGAGGAAACGCCCATGCTCAGTGCCCAGGATGATCATTTAAAAGTTAAGTTATGCACAGTGAAGTCTCCCAAGAATGAAGGCCTGGATGTGTCAGAGGATACCAATAGAAAGATCTAGAAAACAGTTGTTCATTCATGTCTGGAACTTAGAAGAAACATCAATGTGTGGATTACATTTATGAATCAGTTTTACTCAAGAGGAAAAATAATAATGAAACAAAAAGATACAAGGGATAATGCAATCATACAATCATTTTTAGATAAATGGAAAAGAATCAGAACTGGTAGTTGAAATCATGAACTAGAGAATCAAGTTCCACAGTGACAATCCCTTCCCTTCACAATGTACTTATCATGTTGTATCCTGTGGTCTACACACAAAATGCCAGGTGGGGAGGGAACCTCAGGTGATCCTGAGGTCTGTCCTAGAGGCCCAAAGTTCTGTGTGCACTCCCACATGCCCATATAGGCCCACTGTAGGTCAGGCACAAACCCAGGCCCAGGAAGAGAGATCTTCAAGTCTCTGCGGTGGTGGAAATGGAGCCTCAGTGGTTCTGTCAAACAAGCTACACATTAATACAAAAGTAAGGGGCTGGGGAGATGGCTCAGTGCATGAATTGTTTGCTATAAAGATTGAGGGCCTGAGTCTGGAATCCCAGAAGCCATGTCAGAGCAGGGAATGGCTGCACACACTCATAACCTCATCACTGGGAGGAGCAGAAAAAGATGGATAGCTGCAGCTCATTGGCCAACCAGTGTAGCTGAAATGATGGACTTCACATGTAGTGAGAGATCCTGCCCCACCCCCACAAAAGAGATTGGTAGAACTGGCAAGGTAGCTTAGCAGGTGTAGGTGTTTGATGCCAAATCTGACTTCCCCAGAAGCCACGTGGTAGAAGGAGAAAAATTAATTACCTGAAGTTGACCTCTGACCTCAATCCATGTGCTATGTTTGTGATAAGCACATGAACACAGTAAATAAAGACACTGATGTCCACGTCTGGCCTATGCATGTGCATGTATGGGCAAGCACCATCTCTGTCTCTCTCTGTCTCTCTGTCTCTGTCTCTCTGTCTCTCTCTCTCTCACACACACACACACACACACACACACACACAGAGAGAGAGAGAGAGAGAGAGAGAGAGAGTAAACAAATAAGTAAATAGAAATGTGAAATAAAACTCAGCCAGGAGTCACGAAGGAGGAAGCCTGCAAGGTCAGGGTGGGGATGGGGTGCTTGACCGAAGCAGATCGGAACTGATGTGGAAGCAGAGGCTGAAGAGGGAAGACAAGGCACATCTCGGAAAGGGCTTTGGGGCAGGGAGTAGAAGATGTTCAAGGGCCAAGAGATAAGTTAGCCCAGGCAGACAGAAGAGGAGGGTTGTGAAGTTAGATTAGCTAACTAGTTGTCATCGAGCAATTGTGCAAGGGAAAAAAAAAATCCCCGGAAGCATTTGATAAAGCCTAGGGAATGTCTGCAAAGAAAAGAGAGTATGCTGAACCTAACTAATTAGATGAGCTAAAGATGCATAACAATGAAGGCTTATGATAGTAAATGTATTTAATGAATTTTAACAAATTAACTCAATTTAAAATCATTTAATCTCTTTGTAGAAAATGCCTTAACAGAGTGCCTAAACATTACTTGGATTGGAGCTGTGCTTGCTAAATAGTCTGCCTTTCTACGTGGGCTGATGTTTTCTGGATTTTTCTCAAATTCAGCTGACACAGTAAAGCAGCTAAACGTGTGCCTGGCTGAAGTCGCTGTCCCCACAGTCACTTCTGTCAAGCTCACAGCCGAGGTCCATGCTCTTCTCTTTCTAGATGAGCAGAGGGACTCATGGGGCTCGGAGAAGACAACTGTGATCATGACATCGATGTGGGAGAGACAGCCTCATCTCCACCTTGACCTGGGCACTTCCTCAATCCCAAATCCTGCCCTCTAAAACAGTTTTAAGTAATTAAGTTTCTTTAAACGTGTTTTTAGCCCCAGTGGAAATGCAAAGAGAATGTTAGAGAGATGTGTGAGGCATTAATTACTCAAATCCGACTGGCTGGGGGGGGGGGGGGGTGGGGGGGGGGCTGTTTCTATGAATGAATGCACTTCATTAATTTTTTCTTCCAGCTCTTCCTGTTTCCCAGATATAATCTATTTTCTCTCATCCCAGGGGCAACAAAAGGACAACAAAAGAAGGATTCGGTGATTTGAGATTCCAGAACTTCTCTCTGCTGAAAAATAGGTCAGAATGTTTACTTATTTATTACTAGAGGAGTGAAAGTTTTAATTCCGTGCCAAATAAACTGACTATCACACATACACAGAAATAGACACACACACACACGTAATAACACACAGACACACACATTCATGCACAGCATCACACAAAGAGAAACTCACACACACATAGACTCACAGAGAAAGAGAGAAATTCACACATTCACATACAGAGAGACTCAAATATACACAGACTCATACACACACACACACACACACACACACACACACATACCCAGAGAGAGACTCACACACAGAAAATTGCATACACTTACACACAGACTCATACACACAAAAACAATGTTATTCTCGTTGGATTACTTCACAGAGTGAAGAAAAGACTTGAGGTGGATTGGCCAGACAGCTAGTGTATGACCACACCTTGGCTGATGGGGTCCTGGTCTCCACAGCTGTGCCTCTTCTACAGTCCACCCAAATCTCTGGACAGCCCAAGAGAGATATTGTGGTGGTATTGTGTTCCCCAAAATATTGTGTATGCTAATAAACTTATCTGGGGTCAGAGAACAGGACAGCCACAATATTAAACATGAGGATAGGCAGTGGTAGCATACGCCTTTAATCCTAGCATTCCAGAGGCAGAAATTCATGTGTTCAAGGATACACCCAAGCATGGTGACCCACGCCTTTAACCTCAGAAAGCAAGCCTTCAATCCCAGGGAGTGGCAGTAGAAAGCAGAAAGGTATATA